>JANIWR010000020.1:0-203154 GCA_030705105.1 Suhomyces sp. yHKS641 | reverse complement strand
ACACTGTCGCCCTGGGCCTGTGAAATACACTGTCGCCCTGGGCCTGTGAAATACACCGTCGCCCTGGGCCTGTGAAATACCCTGTCGCCCTGGGCCTGCGGGAATCGCACCGCGGTGGAGCTCGCCGCTCCCCCTCGCCGTCTCCCCGCGCTCACCGCTCCCCCTCGCCGCTCCCCGCTAGGATGTTTCCATATGAGTGCTAGGAAGTTTTCTCGCTAGGACACTCAATCGAACAGTGGCCTCATAGAATTGTGCCTACTAGTTTATTACTAGATCCTCTATATATCTATCTACTTGGCCTTTCTCTTGTTAATGATCTTTTTCTTGACGTGCTTCTTCATCTTCGTTTTTCTCTTCTCCAGCTTCTCGAGTTTCGCAGCCTCCTTTCTGGCCTTCTTTTCGTCTTTATCTTCATACTTTTTACCTTTGAGTATGGTTTCGCTGGGTTTCCAATCATCCTCGTCTGAATCTTCGTCCGAACTTTCCTCTTCGTCACTTTCTTCCTCTCCTTCGTCTACCAATTCCTTTAAAACATCCACCTTTCCTTCTGCGAACTTCTCGAAGTCTCTCTCTTCCAAATGGTTCAATGACCGTACCAAGTGGAGCGACCTGAATATCTCATCTTCCACCTCATCGTCGTTATCAGTCTTTAAAGGTAACGTTTCCAAGTACTGACCCAACTCTTCATCACTATTAGACGTCAATCCCAATGCTTGTGCTTCTTCGGTGATATACTTGAATATAAGCCTTTCAGGATAAACATTGATTTTCTTTCTAGAAAAGAAATCATTCACATTCTTGATATCCATTCTCAAGAAATCAAGGGCCATAGGATGGTCTGGTTCCACGGATTGCGACACATCAATAATGTAAAGCTTGTCTTTGTGAACAATCGAGTTGTATTCACTCAAATCGGCATGCACAAGTCGACATTCTTGATACATTCTACGCATGTAGTAGAGCATCTGGTGGTAGTAATGCACGATTTCTTCTGTGTCTTTGAAAGGATGGTCTCGGAGTTTGGGCGACGGCTGGCCCTTTCCTTTAGTCAAGTACTCCATCACCAATACATGCGAACGAAGCTCTACTGGCTCAGGACACGGAATACCATGCTGATGCAAACGTTTTAAGTTACGGAACTCTTTTTCGGCCCACACCTTGACCATTTTTCTCGGATTACTTTGTCCCTTGGTGTTCCTGAACCGGTACTCTCCATCAACATACCGCTCACGGTCCTTGAACACCAAAATAGACGTCTTGTATATCTTTACGGCATATTCACGCTCACTCACAGCAGGGTCCTCGTGGTCTCCGTGATACACATTTGCTTCTTTTCCTGTGCTGATGCACCCGTTGATTCGTGAGAGTATACCTTTATTGATGATTTTAGCCAAAAAGCCCATGGTCCGGGGATCCAAGACCTGCTCCACGGTGGCTCTGTTGGCACGGTCCTTGGTGGTCTTGGGGCCTTTTTTGATGCTATCAGTATTGATTTTGTCGGCGTATTTGGTCACAATATCTTCTTTCTCAACAATAGTTTTGGGTAGTGGTACTTGGAACTCATCGATGCCAGAGGCATCGCTATCCGAGTCTGACACCTCGGAAGAACTCATATTCAGTATGCTATCTTCTATAGTAGAATGTCTATAATCTTCTATACCAGAATCCTCTATCTTCTGTACTAGATCCTTTATCTTCTGTGCTAGAATCCTCTATAGTAGAAATCTTCTACTTGACTTCTATTTTATTTTATTTCTATTTTTCAGATGAGAATTGATCTCAAAACAACGATGTCTATCAAGAACTTTCTCGGTGGGATACTCCCGCAGGTACGTACTCATCTCAGCCAGACGGCAGTCGCAGGGACCAATTTGGGCTTTATTAACAATTAGAGGTTTTTGGGCGTAATCCCCTTGTATATAGGGGTGGAGATTGTGTTGGGAATCTCGGTGTTGAACAAGGCAGGAGGGGTTTACGGAGTGGTGTCGTTGCTAACGGGCCACCCCATCAACTTCTGGCAGTGGCTCTACAACGTCTTGGCCATTTGCACGTTGCCCTTCTACATCCAAGCGTTGATCCACATCAAGAACGAGCATAAAAACGTCCGCAAGTTTTCGTTGGCCAGCTTGGTTTACACGGCAGATACGTTGCTCGGGCTTTTCTACACCCTTTATTTCATCCATTTCTGGTTCAGCAGAGAAGAAGATGTTTCTGACTCGCATGTCCGTGCAGTGGAAGAGCCCGTCGACTTGTCGGGCCAGTCGGCATCGCAGGCCCGCGAGATGTTCCTTACGTTTGGAGGAACCATTTTGACCACCGTGATCAGATTGTACTTTAACTTGGTGATGTTGTCGTTCACCAAGGCTCTTATCAAACAGGCCAACGACGTACAGAGATACAACGACAATATCATCCGAGACGACGAAGAAGTCGATTTGGCCAAGGCCACGGGCACTCTCGCCAATGTCAGAAGAGCCATTTTCCAGTGGGAAATCCAAGCCAAGGAGATTGTCGGCAGTTATCTCAACTAACTGCCCAACTAACCAGTCTCAACTAACTAGTCTGTCTCAACTAGTCTGTCTCAACTAGTCTGTCTCAACTAACTAATCTATGTCTCATTCTAGTCTATCAGTTAATATCAGTCTATAGCATTAATACCTCCACTACATTACATTCTCTATTCATACTATTAGGATATTGATACATTCTCTATTCATACTATTAGGATATTGACTAGACAATCAATAGCCACCTAGCTCTGCAATATCTCACTACCGTTCTGGTTTACGCAAGTAGATCAGAAGTGGGCTCATCACTTCTCGTGTGACAGAGATCCATATCCTACATTCCTAGATTACTCCTTGTTAGTATTCCCACTTCACGTTAGCTTCTACTCGTTCTATTCCTGCACTGCTGCTAATCTCTAGCAATCTCTTTTCGCAAATAGTCTCACTATCATATTGCTTCTCACCGTCTCACTATCAGTGCATTTTATCTTCAATTTACGAGTTAGTTTTACTCTTGATTATTTTTATTATGGGGCAGAACTCTAGCACACAAGAAACTAGTGCCCACTTCACCAAGAAGAAGTTGATCCAGTTGCTCAGAACACGATGCTCGCTTCTTCTTCGTGACACCGAGATCAAGTCGCTCACCCAGAAGCTCAACATCACTGACTTGCACCAGACTGTCTTGACCCCTACTGATTTGGGCCACCTCCTAGGATTGCACCCTGAACACGACCAACTCCACACGGCCATCAAGGTGTTGTACAGTTCGTTCAAAGTGTTGGGATGCTTTCCGTTTCTTCAAGATTGCCCCTCTAAACTGCCAGAACTCACTGTGGACGACTTGATCGTCGCCAGTACAATACACACAGGACGCTACAAAACACTATTGGGAGGTGACTACGACTACACCAAGCTCGTTTTCGTGTCTTTGGCACTAAAGAGCAAAGAAAAAGCAAAGCTGGAGTCGTCTGAAGATGACGACGATATTGCCGTGACCCTAAAAATGCCGTTGGGAGAACAGGATCTGCCCGAGTACGTGGCCAGAAGTATCAATTGGAACTCTTTGGAAGCAGTCAAGACCTTTGACGAGGTCGATGTGGCCAGTCTCACCATCCCCAAAGAGGTTCTCTCACATGTTTTCACCTTATTTCTTATCCTCCAGTCTGTTCCAAAAGACTCACACGAGAAAATGAAGCAGCATTTGCACGGTAATTTGAAGCGGTGGCCCGAATTCGTGCCTAGCACTGCAGCATTTTTACGGTACTTTGATGTGAATATTGCCACTACCGGTTCCGTTACATATGAACAGTTTCTGAGGGTGTTTTCGACGTTTCCACTTCTTTCACGGTCGTTTCTCAGTTTGTTCAAGCATGGTCTTTTGTCAAATAACAAAGACTTGTCAAGCGACTCAATTGACTCACTCGAATCCAACTCATTTGAAAGGTCTAGGTTGGTCAACGAAAGCACCATTAGTCTTATCTCAGCAGTGCTTAGCTCCATAAAATCCGACATCTCCATCTCCAACCAGAACTTGGTGAAGCTCTATTTAGGCTCACAATCCGGTTTCTCCATAAGATCTTTGGAACTGAAGATATTCAAGTGGCAGGCCCCGACTTTGTTTATCGTCAGCGGAAAACGGCTTCGCAACAAGACTATAACCACCAATAGACGGTACGAGCAGTTTAACACAGAGTATCCCAGGTACTACAGAAATACGAACGACAGGACCACTTGGCAAAAAGATAATGATACTATTACATATGCGGTAGTGGTCAACCAGCCGTGGAAAAACTCCAATAAGCACAATTTTGGCGATAGTAAGACAGTGATCATATCGGTTCTGCCACGTTTGGACTACTATACTAGTACCCACAGCGTTGCCCGTCCCAGCACGCTGATCTACTTCAACAACCAAGGACTTGGACTTGGATTTGGCAACGACCAGCCTGTAAATAAACAAGGTACCAAGAGGTACTTGCCTGGCGACGTTTCGCTTACTATCGAAGCCAACCTTGAGTTTGCCGTGTTCAGACACTTAGTGGAGCACAAGACGGGTGGAACATACTTCAATGCGTCGTCGCAGCCGCAGATCCAGGACTTCGAAGACCGGTTCATGATTACTGATCTCGAAGTCTGGGGGATTGGTTCTACTAAAGAGTTGGACGAGCAGAGAAAGCAATGGGAATGGGAGGAAAAACAGGCGCAGGCCCGCCAGAGTGTGAACTTGAAGAACTTGGGTGAGGAGAGGGCGTTTTTGGAGATGGTAGGAATGGTAGGGAACCATAATTCCAGTGGTGGGTCAGTATAATAAGACCATAAAAAGACCGCACCGCAATTCAATACATTAGCCTCAGTAAGTACCACTCAAGCATTACGGACACTCTACTGTCGCCGTATAATATTAGAGAACTCGACTAAAATCAAAAACCACAGATACTCTTCTACTATTACGCTCTCTGTTACTACTCTCTGTAACTACTTCACTCCAGCGCTGTGCCAAATATGGCTGCAAATCAGTGCGACTGTGATTGTGTAAAATCCGTTAGACTTGATAAATGACTGGTTTTTCCGGCTTTGGCTGCGCAGTTGTAATTTCTAGCCGGTTGGTCAGGCCCAATAGGACCCATTGGTTGCGTTTTCTCGTCTAGGACTGGTGAAAAGACACCATCTATTTACCTTGAAAAAGATACCAGAGTATGAAACATTTGACACCTGCCACAAAATGTAATGGTCAGACTTTCGCAACTCCTGAGCAACCGAAAAGGTCGGCTACCAACGGAGCGTTCGGGCCAATATAAACATTAATTCAATTCTATTGAAAAGAACGAGGTCTATTCAACTATAGATAAGTACCAGGTTTCCAAATTTAGTTAAGCATGAGGTTTCTACAAATTTGATTCAAAGTTTGACACCCACAATTTGCTCGTATTTTTTATCATGGTTCGTACCTCTGGTACCCGGCTGCGTGAGACCCACAAAATATGCCTCGCCAGCAAATGGCATATCCGTCGCGAGGAGCCCCCTAAGTATTTAACCCAATAGCTTCTCTAAGCAAGGTTGCATATGACCGCCCCATTTGCCTCGTTGATAAGACCCCTTTAAAAATCTCCCACTGTAGCTACCTTCAAGCCCCTGGCGTGTATAAATAGCGGCACAATTCTCTCCCAATTTAAAATCCTGCAACTCAAGTATCACTGTCGAAACACATACGGTCGGCTGAAACTGTATCATTGACTTACATAGGAGTGTGAGTTGTGTATCATTGATTTACAGTGTGAGTTGTGAAGATCAATTTCGATTTATTAAGTGAGAAATGTTGTTTAGATTATTAGTTATAGTTGGGATAGTGGTGGTTGCGAAATGTAACCAAAATATTCCATCAATCGACGAAGTCGACAATCTTTTGAAAAGTGCAGTTGTGTTTCCGTATAGTATCACGGGTGGACCATCTGTTGGAGAAGTAAAATACTTAGGTGGGCCAAGTGGGATGACTGTTACTGATTTGATTAGACGTGAATTAACAGGTATGATAATAAAGAAAGGCGAAAGATTGTTCTTGACGAATAGGATCAAGTACCAGGAGTCTGTGAGTGCTGAGGACATTGAGTTGAGTAGTTGGTATGCTCAGAGGATAATAGATGCAACGAATGGAGGTATTGAAGATGCACCTGAACATTATCCTTGTTACCACGACCAGTCTGCAACAGCAGACTCATTCGGGCAAATAGATGATGATCAGGTTAAGGAATTTTTTGTGAACTATTTGGACTATTTGGAGGGAATGACGACACCTGACCAGACTCATTCAGGCAAAGATGATGATCAGATTAAGGAATTTTATGTGCAAAATCGGAGAAGTGAGGAAGGTTACTACGAAGGGGAAACATTTGAAGAATTGTAAAGCTGAACTGAGCTGACTTCATGAGCTGAAAGCGAATGATGTGAAACGGTAAGTGATGAAGGAAGTGTGATGAGCTCAACAAGCAGTTTAATTTTTAAAATTTCTTTATATTCTCAGTTATATTTAGAATTTTCATGCTGGCTGAATGGTCTGAACGAATAATGATCTTTTCATCTGAAGTGTCAAGAACATACTCCACTAACTAAACTATTTTGAACATACTACACTAAAACTTTACAGTAGTTGTATGTACCCCACCAAGTTAAAAAATGAATTATATAGTACAGTGACACACTTATGGTATGCTGGTGTTACTATGTTGCCATTACATACGGGCAAATGAAGACTGTAGGACCATTTAGATAGGATAATCCTAATGATATGAAAATATCAAATATTAATAAGTTGAGAATGAAAGATACGGACAGTTGAAAGGTCGGGGACATTAGTTAGGAATCGATGACCAAAATTAGGCATAGCCTATGTAAATACAGAGTGGTTGAATAGTGGTTATGACTTTCGGCTTTGATCCGGGTACGAACCCATGTTAGGTCTTTACTCATCGTTAGTTGGATCAAGCTAAGATACTTGCTGATTCTACTTAGAGAGAGAATTGAGCCATAGTCCTAGGAACAGGCATCGGTGCTACTGTCCCGTTGTAGTCGTAGATGAAGCGCCGTTGAGCTCCGGCAGCCGGTTGCAGGCGATGGCTAACGTGGCTAAAGAGGCAGAATGGGCTCTCATGCAGTCCTAGTACCTCTTTTCACCTAACAATAGCTTATAATCTCCAGTTACTTAGTGTTCTATACTTTTATATACTATGTACTGTTGTACAATCCCCACTATATACAACACTTCCCCAATTGACCGTTACTTAGTCTATAGTGCAACTGTATATTCTATAGTGTAGCTTTATTTGCGATGAGCGCGATGAGCTTAAATAATCAATCAAATAATTTATTGATCAATTTTTCAACGCAAAATTTAAAGCAACGATGGGCAAAGATAAGAATAATAAGAAGGATAATAAGGATCATGCTAAGGCCGTGACGGATGACCGGTTCAAGTCTGTGCATAGCGATCCGCGTTTTCGCATGCCCAATTTGAAGCAGTTCAAGGTCAAGGTCGACGAGCGTTTTAGCAAGAAGGTCTTGAAGAACTTGAACACCAGTGCTACGGGGAAGAAAGTCAAGATTGATCGTTATGGTAGAAAGCTCAAAGATACAGATAACGATATAGAAAAGTACTATGAACTAGATGAGGAAGAAGAGGACGAAGAAGACGAAGAGGAGGAAGAAGAGGAAGAAGAGGAAGAAGAGGAAGAAGAGGAAGAAGAGGAAGAAGAGGAAGAGAGCTCAGATGGAGAGAGCGATGAAAAGAAAGATACCGAAACGTTAAAGCTTAAAGGAGAACCCGATTCTGCCTCTGATTCTGATTCTGATTCTGATTCAGACAAAACTTTGGTCAATGAAGTGGATAGAGCCAGAGGGGTGAATGTAGAGTCATCTGACGATTTAGACTCGTCAGACTCCGACTCAGATTCGTTGGAAAGTGCAGAAGAATCGGAACTTGAGCTTGAAGACACCAAGCCCGAAGAAGGCGAGCCCACCAGCTCGTTTGCAGTGGTCAATATGGACTGGGACAACCTCAAGGCCGTGGATCTTATGGCCACCTTTTCGTCGTTTGTGCCCTCGAACGGATACATAAAGTCTGTTTCGATTTACCCATCGGAATACGGTAAAGAACAAATGCAAAAAGAGGAGATCGAAGGGCCACCCAAAGAGTTGTTCAAGTCCAAAAAGAAGACGGCCGAGTCCGACAATTCCGACTCGGAAGACGAGGAAATTGACATGAACAACCTTGAAAAAGTCACCAAGAAATTGTACGAAGAAGATAACGGAGAAGAAGACTACGACAGCAAGGCGTTGCGTCGGTACCAGCTCCAAAGACTCAGATACTACTATGCTGTGGTCAAGTGTGATTCTGTGGCCACCTCGAGAAAGATCTACGAAAACTGTGATGGAACCGAGTTTGAGTCCACTGCCAACATCTTTGACTTGAGATACGTCCCAGAAGACATGGAGTTTGACGACGAGCCCCATGACTACTGTGACAAAATCACCTCCAGTTATAAACCCAACTCCACCTTCGTCACCGACGCATTACAACACTCCAAAGTCAAGTTGACATGGGACGAAACCCCCAAGGAAAGATTGCAGTTTGCCAGCAGACAGTTCTCCCAAAAGGAAATCGACGACATGGACTTCAAGGCTTATTTGGCATCAGACAGCGAACACGAAGAAGAGGACGTAAAGGATAAGTACAAGAACTTATTAGGAGACAGATTCAAAACTCACGAAGTCAAAGACGAAGAGGATGACGTGGATATGGAAATCACGTTTAACCCAGCATTGGAAGAGTCTGGCGAGTCGAAAGAAGTCACTGCTCCCCAAGAGCAAGAGTCGACTATAGCCGCATACAAGCGGAAGGAAAAGGAACGTCGTAAGCGTAGATTGGAAAAGATGAAGGAGCAAAAACACGAAGAAGAACCGGAAAAACCAGGCAAGGCCAAGTCCAAGAACAAGCCTATAATAGACGAAAAAGCCAACGCCGAACTAGAACTAATTATGATGAACGAAAACGACGACGAAAACGAGCCCCAGCACTTCAACATGAAGGATGTGATAAAGTCAGAGAAGCACAAGGGAAGAAAGGGCAAAGGCAGGAAGTACGACAACGAAATGGTGCAAGACAAGTTTGAGGTTGATTTGAACGATGACAGATTCAAGGAGGTGTTCGAGAGCCACGACTATGCCATTGATCCTACCAACACCGAATTCAAAAAGACCTCCACCATGAAGAAGATTTTGGAAGAGCGCTCCAAGAGAAAGAAGTATGATGGAAGTAAGCCATCCAAGAAACAGAAAACTGACAGCTCCGACTACAAATCGATAGTCGACAAGTTGAAACGTAAAAACAAAAGTAAATAGAATGTTATTTAAGCAATTATTGCTATATAGTATCACTTCATGCAAGTTCATGCATTTTCAAGTAGCTCAGCCGATAAATTAATGAAGGTGATAATGAAAAGTATATCCTCACCATGGCAGGGGTAAAGTCTTTGATATCACGGTACGAAACCAATACCGAAGATCTGAAGTCTAGTAGATACTCAAATAGAGGTCAGGAAAAGACTCGGTCTGTGAGTTTCGAAAAGCTAAGCAACATTGAGAAAGAAGAGCCTATTAGTGAAGAAAAAGAGCCTGTTACTGAAGATTTGGGTCCTGAGGACATAAACTTGAACTGTTTGGAGCAAAGTCAGCCTGCAATTCAAGTAGGTACTAAAGATGCCAATATCCCAGCAGAGCCAAGTATGATAGAGCAAAAAGCTGACACGAAATTCAGCCAACCCCCCAGTCCTGAAGCCAGCCTCGAAGATTTGTCCCACAAAGAAGTTAATTGTGAGCTAGACCTGCCAAAGCTCATTAGTCTGATTCCTGAAGAAGCCTCACTGACAGTGGACCCAGAAGCTAGCCCATTAAACGATACGAACCAGGAGAATGATACGAACCAGGAGAATGATACGAACCAGGAGAATGATACGAACCAAGATTTTGAACAGCAGGAATTTGAACAGCAGGAATTTGAACAGCAGGATGTTGACACGCAGGATATTGACACGCAGGATATTGATACGCAGGAATTTGGCCATTCAAATGCTTCTAACTCGTTGTTCGCTGTGTCCGATTATGAGAGTCCCTCGACAATGTTCGAACGAATTTCCTTAGCAACTCCCGAGACGCCTCAAACGGAAAGCGAGTACAAGCATCGTTTTGCTCTATCACCCAGAAGCTTGCTGGTGTCAACACCCTCTGGTTTGCTTCCTTCGATCGAGTTTGGAAATTTGGGTGCAAAAAATAATGGCTGCGAAAAAAGTGAGCATGTATGGAGAGGGATTGCAGCACCGGATGCTGGCCAGACCAGACTAGTTACCCGGGTTGAGGACACTATTGAGGACACTCGACCAAAGAAGACCATGCGTAAAAAATTGAGGAGATACTTGAGTGAAAGGTTGAGATTGGCTCCTAGAAGCCAGCCCACCAAGTTTGTCTATACAAATCCGTTGTCACCCAATTGTATTGTCAGATCTGTCCCGTTGGGCGGAACTACGTTGATTTCTCCTGAAACTCAAGACAGCTCCCCCACTATTTTCAGCAGCGACTATAAAAGAGCCTTGGAGAGCTCTGCCAGGTTTACATGGATGGTTAATTCGGCTTCTTCCAAGCAGCTCAACTTCTTTCTGCAACCCCCAAGTCCACAGACCCCGCGGCCCAAATCGTGTCGATATTCCAAGTACTTTGCGGTCAAACTAGTCAAAGAAAGCACAGTGGTGATGCCTCAATTGGAGCAAGTCGACAGCGACGATGCTTGGTGGAAAGACACCGATGAGACTGATATCATCGACAGCTTCCAAAAATATACCGATCACTATATAAAGTAAGTACCTCGATCTCAAGTAATAGTTTAAAGTACGGTTTATTAAATCTATATAAGCAATAGAATACAGAGGAAGACTTCTGCTTCCTATACAAAAGAAATCTTGAAATGGACTGCCTAATCAATAGTCACCATATTCTCTATCAGAATAAAATCAAAGTCTTGACTATAAAATGTTATTTCGGGTATTGTCGTTCAAGTTGAGATTGGACGATCCAATCATGTCCAGAAAGAAATCATCGGGGTTGAAGTATTGGTCGTTGGGTGCGAAAGTCTCAGAACCCAATGGGGGATCAGCATACTCATTTATATTGGTATTATTGGTACTATCATTGGTAATAGTCGTATTATTGGAATTAGGGTTGGTGTTATTGTTGGTTGTGTAAGGTTGCTTACTTTTTAGGCTTTCGATCTTCTTTTGTAGTTCCTCCCTGGCTACTTCTTGGGTTTCCAAAACATACTTCAACTGCTCTATATATTCCACGGCCTTGTTTAAAATGGTGCTTTTGTTTGGTTTGGTTTCCTTTACCTTTATACTTGATATCAAGTCGTTGACTTCTTTGGAGTTCATACTGGAGTTTCTTTGTAACATTTGCACAGCACACAATTGGGGATTGAGTAATGATGGAGGCACGATCATGCCGAGCTCCTTGATTCTTTCTTTGATCAAATCACGTCTTCTACGTTCGACCGCATTATGAAACTCTCTCCTTCTCTTTAGCTTTTCTTCTTTAGTCAATTGCTTGGTGGGCAACGTTTCTCGCGCATTGTTCCCACTAGGAACAGACGAGCTCATATTGGAAGTTGTGGGAGGAGACAACAAGTTTGTGGGTTCGGTTTTGATAGGAGGGTTTATAGGGATACTTGAGCTCATTGGGGCACGAATGCCGTGAAATTGCGGTGGGGACGATAAGTACGAGTTGGAGGGCGATCTCAATGTATCCAAAGAGTCGAAATTGTTGTTGGGAGAAACATACTGCGAGTTTGCTTGGGGCGAGAGGTACGAGCCGGTGCTGATATCCGGAGCGCCTATGGGGTTGAAACCATTGTCGTACTGGTTAGGCACATTCAAGCTTCCCGGGCCCTCGAAACTCCGGCTGAACGCATCGCTTTTATCGTCCTCAGCAATGGAGTTTAGCGAGTTGAAGTTGTTTCCGATATTTCTGTTAGGCGGAGAAAAGTAGCGGGGATTTAAGAAGGTGTTGTTGCCGTTGGTATCGTTGTTCTGAGGCGATATGATCTCGTCCAAATTGGAAGCGGCACCGACAAACTGTGGAACGGACTGGGGCTGGGCCATGCCGTTAGGGAAAGTCAAGTTTTCCAAGTCGTCCAAAAACGGATCGTTTAAGGTGTTTATGGGGTTTGTGAAGTCGCCATATCCATCGTTACGTAACTCTTGCTGGTCCAATTGAGGACTTATATAGTTTGGGGGCACGTAGCTGTTGCTGTTATAGCCTAGCCCGATGTCGTCGAGTTGACCGACTTGCTGACTAAATGGATCCGTTGGCCTTTCGTTGCCATAGTTGTTGTTATCCGAAGGACTATCCTTCAAGAATTCTTCCATTTCGAGTAGTCACCACAATAGAGGTGTAGTATATCAATTAATGGCACTTGTTATTGTGGACAACTCGTAGTCGGTAAGGATTAGTAAGGACCTGTGGTGTGCAGAGGATGTTCTGGACAATTGCCGTATGGTAGAGCTCCAGTTGTGTTTGACTCTCGTAACCCCTACGAGTGGGAATTTTTATGGCGTTACCCGGACACATTAGCCAGCGTAGCGTAACAAACGGTGTAGCAGTAGCAGGAATCAGCTAGGGTAGTTATTATAGTTCTAGTAGTGTAGTTCTATGTCTATGTCTACATATCGAGGCCACCAGGGTCCATATGACTAGGGTCATATGAGTGCTGGATGTTGCATTACGGTGGCCTGGCTGCTAGCGCGTGAGACTAAATAAATCTAAATCACAATCAACCTCATCAGTAATTATCAACACATCAGTACAATCAACTAGTAATATAATCAACTAGTAATATAATCAACTAGTAATATAATCAACTAGTAATATAATCAACTAGCAATATAATCAACACATCAGTAATAATCAACTAGTAATATAATCAACTAGTAATATAATCAACACGTCAGTAATAATCAACTAGTGATATAATCAACACATCAGTAATAATCAACTAGTAATATCATGTCCGACTCAGAAAACTTCTTTCGACAACTGATAAACAACTGGAATACTAGAGGCGCTTCTTCGGGAGGCGCCACAAGACCAATGTTGTCGGAATGGACAGACTACGTCAAACTGGGTGCCAACAACTTGTACACGTCGTTGCCCACGTACAACACGTCGGTCGACTCGGCACAAGAACCAGCGTGGTTCCAACTCAGCCGGCTCGAGCGCATGATAGGGTTCGTGGTGTGTCTCACGGGGTCGGTCTTTTGTTTCTTCATCAGCTTCTTCTTGTTCCCCGTGTTGGCGCTCCGGCCGCGCAAATTTGGGTTGATCTGGTCCATGGGCTCGGTGTTGTTCTTGGTGTCGTTCGGGATCTTGCAGGGCCCCGTGGCGTACGTCCGTCATTTGGTGTCGGCAGGCCGCATCATGTTTACGACGGTGTTCTTGGGCTCGGTGGTGGCCACCTTGTACTCTGCGGTGGTGCTCAAAAGCAGCATCCTCACCATCTTTACCAGCGCAGTGGAGATATTCGCCGTCGCGTACTACACCTTCAGCTACTTTCCGTTTGGTGCGTCCACCATCACCTGGTTTTCGTCTTATGTAGTAGGTTATATAGGAGGTTTTATTGGGGGCATACTATAAACTATAACTTTTCCTTCAACTGCTCCAACAATTGCTTGTGTAAGTTACCCAAGGCCTCGAAGTTGGTTTCCTGGGCTGGCCATCCCACGCCCAACCCGGTTTCTTCGTTTTTCTTGGGAATAAGGTGGAAGTGGACGTGGTCAACCATCTGGTGAGCAATTCTTCCGTTGTTTTGCAAAACATTGTAGCCTTCGCCTTCGGGAGTGTTGTTGGTGTCCAAGCCCAACGCCTTGGTCAATTGCTTGACTACGGGCAAGATATCGGCGAGGTATTCGTCTGGGATGTTGTGGAGTTTGGCTCCATGGTACTTTGGAATGACCAACACATGGGCTTCGGCCGTAGGCTGGATGTCCAAAAACGAGTAGCTCAATTTGGTTTCAATTAACTTGAAAGAAGGAATTTCTCCTTTTATAATCTTGCAGAAGATGCACGAGGCGTTGGATGCAGAGGCCATACTGTAGTGGTTAACCTTCGAAGCCAAAAATCAAAATGCCAAATAAAAAACTGCGGGGTCCAGTGCGAGAATTTACTGAGCAATCTCCGAGATACGCGAGATCAGAGGGAGAATAGAGGAATGAATAGAGGAATGAATAGAGGAATGAATAGAGGAATGAATAGAGGAATTTAAATAGAGGGGGGTTGTGGTAGATTGTGAGAGGCTGTAGTCTAGGTGTGAAGTGGTGGTGTGTAGGTGGTATGTCCGTAGACTTCTATTCGCGTCTACCACGAGCTGCTCACTGGGTGCGACTGAGCTGGTAATGGTGCCACCGCGAGACACACTGAGAAGGACAATTTACACCACACCCGCGCCACGAGCGCTCAGCTTAGATAGCCATACTGGCTACACCTCGTAACAATTGACAAGAAACAAATGACTAGTAATGATTTCTACACTTGTTAGTCCCTCATAGTCTTCCTGTATACTTTGGGTATTCGTATATATACCGTGTATACTGAGTATGCCTACTTGTTACTGTGTAGTTAGTGTGTGCGCATGTGTACTAGTATGTGTATTTGTTCTCTTCTCGCTTTGTAATCTCTCTTTCGCCACCGAAACCACCCCTGCACACAACCGATTCTTTGGCCTTCCATACTATAAAAGGAGTGCCTCCCTACCATCAACATCCGTAGCTCTCATAGCATTGTCGGATTACATACATCGTCCTTACACTTCGTCCTTATACATTGTCCTTTTACTTCAGTTGTTTGTTTAGATTTATTGGTATTCACTGCAAGTCCCCCAGAGTCGTTGCAAACACAAAAGTAACTTGCTAGATAGCGTTGAGATTTGGAATTCCTATTGGGATTAAATTTACAAGTGTTCAGTACTTTTTTATAATACATTAATTAATATGGCACCAGAAGACAAAAAACCTCACTTGGACGCCTCCGGGGCCCAATCGATTGAGGACCGTACCGCCACCGCCATCTTGAGACGCAAAAAGAAGGACAACGCCTTGATCGTTGATGACGCCGTAAATGACGATAACTCGGTCATCACCATGTCGTCCAACACCATGGAATTGTTACAATTGTTCCGCGGTGACACTGTTCTTGTCAAGGGAAAGAAGAGAAAAGATACCGTCTTGATTGTGTTGGCTGACGACGACATGGACGACGGCACCGCCAGAATCAACCGTTGTGTACGTAACAATTTACGGGTTCGTTTGGGTGATATAATCTCAATTCACGCTTGCCCCGACATCAAATACGCCAACAGAATCTCGGTGTTGCCAATTGCCGACACCGTCGAAGGCATCACCGGGTCCTTGTTCGACCTCTACTTAAAACCCTACTTCGTGGAAGCCTACAGACCCGTCAGAAAAGGTGACTTGTTCACCGTCAGAGGCGGTATGAGGCAGGTGGAGTTCAAGGTGGTAGAAGTCGATCCGGAAGAGATTGCTATTGTGGCCCAAGATACCATTATCCACTGCGAAGGCGACCCAATCAACCGTGAAGACGAGGAAAATAACTTGAATGACGTTGGTTATGATGACATTGGTGGATGTAAGAAGCAAATGGCCCAGATTAGAGAGTTGGTCGAGTTGCCTTTGAGACACCCCCAATTGTTCAAGTCCATTGGTATCAAGCCTCCAAAGGGTATCCTTATGTATGGTCCCCCCGGTACCGGTAAAACGGTGATGGCCAGAGCCGTTGCCAACGAAACGGGTGCCTTTTTCTTCTTGATCAACGGTCCGGAAATCATGTCCAAAATGGCGGGTGAATCCGAGTCTAACTTGAGAAAAGCGTTCGAGGAAGCGGAGAAAAACTCGCCTTCCATTATCTTTATCGATGAAATCGACTCCATTGCTCCAAAGAGAGACAAAACTAATGGTGAAGTCGAAAGAAGAGTGGTTTCCCAATTGTTGACTCTTATGGACGGTATGAAGGCCAGATCCAATATCGTCGTTATCGCCGCCACAAACAGACCAAACTCCATAGATCCTGCGTTGAGAAGATTCGGAAGATTCGACAGAGAAGTTGATATTGGTGTTCCCGACGCCGAAGGCCGTTTGGAGATCTTGAGAATCCACACCAAGAACATGAAGTTGAACGACGATGTCGACTTGGAAGCCATTGCTTCTGAAACCCACGGGTTTGTAGGTGCCGATATCGCTTCTTTATGTTCAGAAGCCGCTATGCAACAGATCCGTGAAAAAATGGACCTTATTGACTTGGAAGAAGACACCATCGATGCCGACGTCTTGAACTCTTTGGGTGTTACCATGGAGAACTTCAAGTTTGCTCTTGGCAACTCCAACCCATCTGCATTACGTGAAACCGTGGTTGAACATGTCAATGTCACTTGGGACGATATTGGTGGTTTGGACACCATCAAGAACGAATTGAAGGAGACCGTGGAGTACCCAGTTTTGCACCCAGAACACTACCAAAAGTTCGGTTTGGCTCCTACCAAGGGTGTCTTGTTCTTTGGCCCTCCTGGTACCGGTAAAACACTCTTGGCCAAGGCCGTTGCCACTGAAGTTTCTGCCAATTTCATCTCTGTCAAGGGTCCTGAATTGTTAAGTATGTGGTACGGTGAATCCGAATCCAATATTCGTGATATCTTTGACAAAGCCAGAGCAGCTGCTCCCACCGTTGTGTTCTTAGATGAATTGGACTCGATCGCCAAGGCCAGAGGTGCTTCTCAAGGTGATGCCGGTGGAGCTTCCGACCGTGTTGTCAACCAATTATTGACTGAAATGGATGGTATGAATGCCAAGAAGAATGTTTTCGTCATTGGTGCTACCAACAGACCAGACCAAATCGACCCTGCTTTGTTGAGACCAGGTAGATTGGATCAGTTGATCTATGTTCCATTACCAGACGAGCTTGCCAGATTATCCATCTTACAAGCCCAATTGAGAAACACTCCTTTGGAACCAGGCTTGGACTTGAAAGAAATCGCCAAGATCACCCATGGATTCTCCGGTGCCGATTTGTCATACATTGTGCAAAGATCTGCCAAGTTTGCTATCAAAGATTCCATTGAAGCCAACATAAGAACGCAGAAGTCCAAGGAAGCTGCCAAGGCCCAAATCAAGACCGAGGGAGACGTGGATATGAAGTCGGAACCAAGCGGAAACGCCGAGGTGGAAGACGAGGAAGAAGAAGACCCAGTTCCATACATCACCAGAGCACATTTCGAAGAAGCCATGAAGACCGCCAAGCGTTCGGTTTCGGAGTCGGAATTGCGTCGTTACGAAGCTTACGCCCAACAGTTACAAGCTTCCAGAGGCCAATTCACCAACTTCAGATTTTCTGAAAACGGTGCTGGTGGCGCTACTTTGCCAGCTGATGGCAACGCTGCCGGTGGATCTAACGGTGCCTCCTTCGGTAATGTTGAAGAGGAAGATGATTTATACAGTTAAGAGAAAGAAATTTTCACTTTCGTATCTAGTTCATAGTAATCAAGCTATAATGAGAATAATGTAGAAGACTATGACCACGAGTGGATGATCAACTGAGTATCTTCTCGAGTGAGTAATAATAATTTAATTAATGTAGAAACTGCTCTAGTTTAAGTATTCTACTTGTCTCCTCCGATACTCCGAATTTGCAGAGCCTTACTCAAATAGTTGGAAGATTTTGGTACATATAAGAAATGGATCAACTAGCTACGGCCTCTCTACGATGCAACTAATCTATAGCTCTCTGTTCTTTCTCAGTAGATTTGCGGGGTCGCAACTTTCCGGGCGTAAGGCTGAATCACGGAGCGAAAAATTGCACATCAATTTTTCACGGCAGCAATTGTTACTCATCTCAGCAAATTGGTTTCTTTGGATCAAAGAAACTAAAGAATTGGAGGGTTCTTTTTAGACTCGATTCTTGCATCATATCCTGACAGGCTCAGTATGAAACCGTTCACCAATGGAGGATTGTTCTTGCTCACCCCTGCATTCTTAATAGCATCGGAGTTTATCGTCACCAGATTTTCCCAGAATGGCTCCAAGGGGATCACCCAGCAATCGACCAACAAGATCCCTAGTTTACTGAACAGGATCCAACAACAATCCATCTGGGCCTCATCCAGATGGAACTAACCTAATACTGGCTAACCCTAGCACTCATATTCATCATTCAAAGTAAACAAACTCAGAGTTCGAAGTCATAATATATTTATACTACACGATCATAATCAGTCTTGTACACCAATTAGTACTTGTGCAATTAGTACTTGTACACCGATTAGTACTTGTACACCGATTAGTACTTGTACACCAATTAGTACTTGCACACCAATTAGTACTTGTACAACACAATCATTTGCATACATGTGTCATTCAATTCAAGCATTATACCCGGTCACCCTCATTAATCCTATTATACCCGGTCATTTCACTCATTAATAATTTACCCATTACCGTATTTTGGCGCTTTAATCTACATATCTAGTTAGCAATGCATATTTAATCTAATCGATGAAGAATCGTACTACTGCACATGAATACTAAAATATCAACCCAATGATCAATTCGTTTTGTAAAACTACTGAATTAATGCCAGATCAATGACGAAACTCTACATTACCCTAGTTAAACGACGTTTCTATGAATTAATGCAAAATCAAAGTGTGACATTGATTGCAACCATATGACAAGGCACCAGAAACTAACGGGAACCGACATTGCACTTAAATTAGTAATGAGTTCAGGCTATGCATTAAATGGTGATCTCAGTCGGTACTTTGGATGGGTCGGAGTTTGGATACGGTTATGTGTTTCACGTGCCGCTGCACGTGACGGGTAAATCAGTCTCCGTTCATTGGCTGGCCGTTTTGTGTCGCACACCTTTTTTTGTCAAATGAAAAGATGAAATCTCGTTTTAACAAGTATACAACACTAGAGCACAATGTTTTCCAGGGTAAAGAATAGCGGAATCCGTTCGATACAGCAAGCCGCCAGAAGATACAACTCGCTGGATGCCCACCACAAAGTAGATGCCAAGCCCATTGAAATCAACGTCACCAAAGTGTTTGGTATTGCTGCATTGGCTGGCGCTCTTTTAGTATACAAGAACCACGAGCCAACCGATAAACCCCTTGTTGCCACCCCATTATACAACGAACAGGGCAGCGGCGAACGTCAACACGCCAGAAACGAAAACTACTTGAAGAGATACAAGACGTCGTTCATCAAAGGACTCATCAGAGACAAAGGAGGCATAGGTCAAAGACAATACAGAAGAATCACCGACACCGCCGCCATTCCAAACGTTTTGATTTCCAGTCACTCTCCTTTCGGTACTCAGTTTGGCAGTGGTATAAAACTCGACAAGTTGGGTCCAAGAAAGGAGAGAATCGCCGTCTATGCTCCTATTGACACCAACTAAGAGACAAAAAACATTTCCAACTTAGACTAACGAGTTGTCGAAACAACTTGATTTTCGAGTATCGTAATTCACTTCAAGAAGTTATTGCATTGCATCATCATAGAGTACCAGACTTCTATGACATGGACGTCTGCCATTGGTGGGCCGTTAATACTGTGTAGTATTTAATAAACCATTATTCCTATAAAGTCAATTATTATAATCATTATACTATTATACTATTATAATTATTATACTATGATACTATTATACTGTTATACTATTCTATTATTATCTATTCGTATGTATATGACTAATGTGGAGTACCATCACGTGTGCTCGATATATGGATAGCCAAACCAATTAGAAACACCCCACAATGAGGCAAGTGTTTAAAAGCGCGGGGATTCCCATTAGATTTTACACCACCAAAGCCATGTCAGAATACAACGTGATCATTTTCGACAAACCTAACGCCGACCGTACCAAGTTCAGTGAGCAGCATCTCAATGCTCTCCCTCCTCTCGTCGAAGCAGGCGTTCTCACTTCAGCAGGTCCTCTCTTCAAGGACGAAGCCAGGACTCAACCTGGCGGCAGTTGCTTGCAAGTGGTCAAGAACTCGAGAGAAGAAGTCATCGAGTTTTTGAAGCAGGACATCTACTACAAAGAAGGTATCTGGGACCTCGACAGTGCCTTGATCCATCCAGTTAGCATCAGATGGCGTACCCCAAAGCCATGAGTTACACCTACAATTGATGTTTTTTGATAGTTAATATGTAGTTTTATATTCGATATATATTGTCAATAAACTAGTAACCTACGCTAATCAAGTAATCGGCCAATTTCTCGACCACGGTGGTGGCTTCTCCAGCAACCACCCCAGCAGGATAGTGGGCTATCAAGATGGCCTGCTTTGTTCTGACGGCAACAACACCTTCGGCTTCGTGCTTACCGTATATGGATCTGTCGTCTGCTCTCAACAAAAAGTACTTTTGGCCCTGGACGTGTAACCCGTGGGATTGCAAGTTGGACGCATCATCGTAACCCTGAGCAATATTGGTGATTTCGGGGCCCTGCAATTCGAACGAGCCCGATTGAGCCCACAACGAATCACCGGCACGCGAGTATAATGCGGCCTTGTCGATTTTACCGGTTGCAACCAAGTTGTCTGTGTAAGCTTGCCAAGACATTGTGTGTGAAGAAGAGTGGTGCTGTTGAGTGGATCGGTGGGTTTAAATATCGTTCGCTGGAGGATCCCGATTATGTAAGCAGTAGACGAGGGTAGAGAGCACAGAAACAAGAATGATTAGGAGTAGAGCCAATGGAATGGTAATGCAGTGTGTGACTGACTGTAGGTCAGGGTGACTGGGCGTTTCTCTATCTAATCGGCATGATGGTGGCTAATGAGGTCGAAATCGACACCGAAGACAGCTAATGATAGTTAGAGATTAAAAGTAAAGCAGACTATAACTGGATGTGTATCGAGTACAATTCGTTTGTTGTAATTACGTTGATACTGATTTATTAGTCTCATGTTTCTATAGTTGACTGGTTCAATTACTGATATTCTCAACAACTCTTTTATTTGCCTCATTATCAGTATGGCTACATCGTTGTGACTGCTTCTAAGTAGTCTCTATATAGATCTATTTATGTTATCTTCCTTTTCTTGGACACCGGCTCGGCTGGCTCGGTAACCTCCACCAAATCTTCGTCTTCCTCTACTACAATAGCCTCTGTATCGTGCTCGTTGCCGTTCTCGATCACTTTCTTGGGTCCTACCGTTATATCAGCCAAGTGTTCAGTGGGATGTTCCACTACAGTAATATAAAGCTCCAAGTTTTCGAGCTGGTCGGTGTCGTCTTGAACAAGCACCAACTCTCCGTCGACAAAGCCCGCGATATCACCAAGCTTTTTATCTGCATTATCATCGAAATCAACGTCGTATATCAACCGTGACTTGCCCAATATTATAGCAATACCTTCTTCGTCGTAACCAAACGTTTTGGCTAATGTTTCCACTAACCAGCCCAAGGTGTTTTTGGCCAATTCCTCCTTGGTTATCTTGAGCAGTCCACGAGAAATTGAAGAGGTGGCACACTGATCGTTAGGTCCAACCAACGAGGCTGATGTGATGTACTTGTTGGGCTTGATACTTATAAAAATCGACGATGATTCTTTGAAGATCTGGCTGAAATCGGCCGATGGTTTATACTTGAAATAGTTGGTTCCGCTGATACTTGAGAAGCCTGAAATAATAGCATTGGTGGTGGCAATCGCAGGGATAATGTTTCCTGCAATCTGTTTAATATCAAACTTTGATTTGACATCGATATTGAATATTATCGACCGAAGATTGGCGGCCGCCGCTACAAAGTCAAGAGTGTCTTCGTCGTCTTTATCGAAAGGCACAAACGATTCGGAGCCCGACTTGATTCTATCCTGAAGTGCTTTGCTGCTTTGGTACAAAACCACCAAGTTTTCAATGGTAGACCAAGTCTTGGTTTCATTGGAGAATATCGACTTGACCGTATCCTTACTGGTCAAGATCTCGTCTAGAGGTCCTCTAAACTCAGCCAAGTCTAGTGGTGTAGGTTTTGTACGAGATTTCCACAATGTTTCAATAAGAAGTAATCTCTCAACATCGATCTTGAAGATCTTTTGAACCAACTCATTGAAGAAAGTGGTGGAGTCTGACGTTGAGATGAGGTTACGGAGGTCAATTAACTCGTTCACTTCTTGAGTCATGTTCTCGATCTCCTGTTTATCATCAGTTTCACTCCTGATTTGGGCAGCATCGTTCAACGTACTTAAATTGTCAGTTTCGTCAAACAACTGGTGGAAAAGAAATTCTTTGGCCCACGTTATACAATGAACAGGCTGTGATGGTGTGGATCTGATTGTGCACACTGGGAAGGTCTTGGGTGTAACTTTGGCTTGACAATCGAAACATTCACTATAATATGGATAAATCGGCTGGATCTGCCCGTCAAACCCAGTGGTTCCACTCTCCATTAACGGCTTTTTAAGGAAAAGACACATCTTGTTGACATATCTTCTGGCTTCAAGATTATCCAAAGCATTAAATACAAATGTAAATTGGTCCCACCACTGGATTGGGAACTGCTTGGTGTCCATGATATTGCCATGATGGGACACGAGTTTGGTGCCGAAATAGTTGAAGTTTTCGACGGCCTTTGCTACCGTCAACGACTTGGACTTGTCTATATCGTGGTGTCTGAACAAAAACTGACGGTTTAAATTGGAAAGCGTGATAGTATCCAAATCGACTATGTGGATCTCTCCATAGGCACTCAAGACTAAGTCTTTGAGAAGCTCGCATCCGATCCCTCCAGCACCTACCATAAGAATCTTGGTGCTCTTGATCTTCTCGAGACGCTCGCCCCCGAGAATCTTCCTGAGGTACGTATCCTTTGCCATGTTTCCCTATATTACGTCTTCGTGCTTGTATTGCTAATCTACGATATTTGACGATTGTCACGTGATATATTTTCAGTTCTTACGTAATATTGATCAGTATGCTAAGGTCTTTTGTATTAGACACTGGTGAACAACGACCATACACCCTTCAAGTAGCCCACGATCTCGTCCCCTCCCAACTTCGACTCTCCGTATAATCTATCAACAAAACTGATAGGAACCTCCCCAACGGTAAAGTTCAATGCTCTAGCCCTGACCATCATTTCCATCTGGAAAACGTAACCCTTTGATTTGGTCACATCGATAATCTTTCCCAAAACGTCTTTTTTGTACAATCTAAACGAGCCGGTCAAGTCAGAAACGTTTGGCCTCAAGACAGTAGCAGCCAAGAAATTGGCACCTCTAGAAACCAACTTTCTCTTCAAGTCCCATCCGAAAACTCCTCCATCTCCGGCGTATCTGGTACCAGTAACAATATCAAAGTCTTCAGTCTTTTGCTTGGCGATGAACTGAGGAATTGCTTCTGGGTGGTGCGAGAAATCGGCGTCCATGATGATTACAAAGTTACCAGTAACATAATTCAATCCGTGTACGTAAGCAGTACCCAAACCAAGTTTGCCAGCACGAGGTCTCAACTGGATGTGTTCGGCGCCAAACACTTCAATCAATTTTTTGGCGATATCTTGGGTTCCGTCGGGCGAAGCGTCATCGACTATAACCACTTCCCAGTCCAATTTTTCAGCCTTGAATGTTTTGGCCAACAAGTAGACCAAGATTGGCAAGTTTCTTCTTTCGTTGTAGGTAGGTAAGATCACCGAGTATTTGTCGCCCATTTTGATGATAAGTTGTGTTGATGAAGCGTGTGAAACGTGTTGAAACGTGTTTGTTTGGACGCGGTGACGATAAAAAAGGCGGGTGGTGAATTAGCGAGAGCGTACATTTTTTAGCGACACTCGCGGGAGGTCGCGCGGGTCTCGCTAAAGCTAGGGAGAAAAGTGATTAGACAATTACCTACAATCATGTCTTGAGCTCAACAGCGGAAGGTGTCATAGCAAAGAGATACAGTATACTCTTTGAGTCTGGACGAATGAAATCTTGACGTTGTTCAGGAGTTGTACAAACTGCAAATAATTCCAATAGCGACATGTAACATCTACAATAGACCCTACTCGTTTTGTTCTTTTACTGGATATACGTATGGCTCTACTTCTTGTGTTGGTGTATTATTTTCAGGCGATGGTACAGTAGGAAACTATTGCTCGCTTAATTTGGTTGGGCTACTCTGGTCTCTTGTGATTATATCTTACTCGAATTATACGATAGCCACTATCGTAGTGGACTAATAATGAACTGACACAACATTGCAAAATGTAGAATTGCTACTCTACTGATTATTTTTACGATAACTGTCTATTCTATCTAATAATCACTAATAGAAAAACCAAAACTTTTACACAATTAACCATAGACACTGATCCTATAACACAATCCACCTCAAACCTCCTTTCCGAGACTCGACAATAAAAACTAATAACAAAATAATAAAAAAATGGCTAACATAAAGACAAAAAAATGCATCAATTGTTCAAACTCAACGAGTTTAGCTGGTTCGAAAGAAACGAGTTGTCGTGAAGCCCATTGGCGCCCGAATTGGACCCATTACCCGACGACTGTGCATTGTAAGGCGACATGGGATAGTATGTCAGGCTGGTGTTGGGGTTAGAATACGTGGCATACAATCCGGGGGAACTGTTCACAGACGAGTACTTTTGATGTTGCTTGGGCTGCTGATACTGCTGTTGCTGCTGCTGTGGATGCTGGTTTTGCTGCATCATTAAGAGCTGCTGGGGCATCATTGGCTGGGGAGTTCCACCACTGCTACCTCTCAAACTCGAGTTATTGTAGTACTTCTGGTTGTTTCCATTCGAGTAGTGACTACTGCCTGAGCTTACAGAATTATTACGAGATTGCTGGTTGGAAATCTGGCCGTAAGAAGTATGCTGGGGTTGTGGCTGCTGCAATCCCATAAAACCGTTGCTAAGATTGAGAGGTTGTCCGCTGGCTGTGGCTGCTGCAATGGCTGCTGCCGTCGAATTGACCGAATGAATGTTGTTGTTCTGGTGAGAATTGGCGTTCATTACAGGTTTGGAAGCTCCACACTTTAAACAGCACAAATTTTTGGCAAAGTTGTGGTACACACAAACCTCACATTTCCAATCGCCGGCTCTGAAAGGCACGTTGTTGCCGTAATGGGACCTATTGTGGGAAGAATGGTGGTCATTCTGTGAATAACCATTGTCTTGTTGGTTGGGGTTGTTGTAAGAATTGGACTTGAGAACTGCTGCTGCATTTACAATGCTGGAGTTCATGGCGATCTTGTCATTAATACTAGTGGAATTGGTCGAGGTGTTTCTGCGGTTATTTCCAGTGTACATTGATTCCTGGATGGCCACAGCACTGGAAGCAGGGAAGGAACACCTGAAGCAATGGGTTCTTCTTTGAAAGTTGGAGAATCCACACGAAGGACACGTCCAATCGCCTGGTCTGGGCCGGTTTTTGGAGGGTGGAAACGGAGTCAAGAGGTCGCTGGCTTTGTCCAAAACTGTAGTAGAAGATGCCTGTACTTCAATGGCCCTATCGTTAAGAGATCTGCCGTTCATCGACAAGGATTCAGTGGCTTCTTCGTGGCTAGCAAATACGGCAAATCCCGATACTGTTCTTCTCTTGATGGTTTTATCGGAATCCAAGTTTTTAAGGGTCCAGAATGCTATAGGTCTGCCTCCGAACTGCGTAAACCACGACTCAAGTTCCGACTGTGTAGTATCGGGAGGCAAGTTTGAAAGATACAAGATTTTTGACCGTTCGCTAATGAATACTCTCACGTCTTGAGCTGAGTCATAAGGTTTGACTAATACAGATGAATGTTCACTTAACGGTAACGACTTTTTGGCCAATTGGATCAAGAGCTTACTGTATAACGATACGGTCGGAATGGTTTTGGATTTGAATGCCTCAGACTCTGAAGGTGACACTTGGTTTTTGTCGGTATTTGTTGGTATTTCGGTCTGCGATGGAGGAGGAGGGGTGGTGGAGTACGGAGCCGGGGTGCGGACCACGTCATCGAGGTTTTCAACCTCTACTTCCAAGGCTGTGATGATATTGGACAATGACGAGGCCGTATAGGTCAATGCTTCCGGGTGGGATTTCTGCCATTTCTTATACTCATTTTGCAAGTCAAATACACGTGGATGTTGTAAATAAGGAGGAAGGCCCACCGACTTGTCTCTGGCTTCTCTAGGCAACTGTACTCTGAGCGAAGAGACGTCAAATGCCACCAATGAAAAGTCCAAGTTCTTCAGGATGATGTTGTCTTGAACATATGAGTCGAACTTTGATATAGCCTCTTTGAAGGAGCCGGCGTTTCTTACGTGTTCCCAGGTAATTCTGTGAAGTTGCAGGCAATACGGCGTGATAGGCGTGTTGACAGGTCTCACCAAAACGCACTGGGTGTCTGTGACAGTGAGCGAGGCGGCGTCCACAACAGACCAAGCAAACTCGATGATTTCGGTTGCATCTTTGGTGATGTAGGTCGTAGTATCGTCGCATGTGGTAGCAATGTGAATCACCACATATATGTCACTCATTGTAGACCTAATCCCCTGTTGTCTTGATAAAGTTGGTGGAGAAATGATTTTTTTCGACGTCGGGATCACGTGGATTTCTCAAACCTGGTTAGGCAGGGAAGAGGATAAGAGGATAGAGGAGACAAGGAGGGAACGTAGAGAAGGGTAGATATGGTTGCCGAATATTATAAGTGGTTGCAAGGTTTAGTTTATGAGTGGGTGGACCCGTAAAGTACTAGGTATGAATAGTAGTATCAATGCTGGTAAGCATAATATTGACGTGGTGCGAATTCCGAGACAAAATAGACGAAAATATTAGCGCGAGACGTAATGATACGCTGAAAATATGCAGAGATCTAGTGAACATGCGTCACCATTTAGTGATCCAGTGAGAAAAGTAGAATCATACAGAGCACAGAAGAGTAGGCATTCATAATACTCTCTGTCTCTTTATCCTCTATTGTTGTTCTCTCTAGTCTCTCTGTTTTGTTCTCTCTAGTCTCTCTGTTTGTTCTCTCTAGTCTCTCTGTTTTGTTCTCTCTATTTTCCCATGCCTCGCTATCGCGTCGTCTCGTCTCGCTATCGCGCGTAACGATAATATCTCAGCTCCCTACGAAATAGACAACTGCTTGTCTAGTGGAGTATGTCGTGGAGTATTAGTTTTGATGATTCTCCGCCCGATGCAATCATCATAAGGGGCCAGCAACGAGTCTTCACCACACAATTGGTCATCTGCCTGACCGCGGGGGTCTTTTCATTGATACTATTTTGTATTCTACGCCACAGATGGCCCCATATCTATGCTGTTCGGACGTTGAGAAGAAGCTCCAGTGCTATTCTAAAGCCTCTACCTGCCGATTACTTTGGCTGGATGGCCGTAATATACTCAATTACCGACGAAGAGCTCCTCAAGTACTCGGGGCTTGACGCCTATGTGTTTTTGGCGTTCTTCAAAATGGGCATACGGATCTTCTTGAGTCTTGCGTTGATGGCTATATTCATATTGAGTCCTATTAGGTACTACTTTACCGGTAATTACGATAAGGATAATATCACCTGGTCCGTGATAAGGTCCGTTTTCGTCTATACCCAGCCAAGCTATTTTGGACCCGATCAACCTCCCGACTTCAGCGAGGACTTCCCCAAATACTTGTGGGTATATCCCATATTCACCTACCTTTTCTCCATAATAGTCTACTTCAATATCTTCAAATTTACCAAGGAGGTGTTGAAAACAAGACAAAAGTACTTGGCTTCTCAGAACTCTATCACCGATAGAACCATTCGGTTGGACGGAATCCCCAAGAAACTTCTAAAAGCCAACGATCCTCTGGTCTTAAAATCGTTTATCGAAGATTTGGGCATTGGAAAAGTCATGGACGTCAAGCTCATTTACGATTGGACGCCCCTAGAACAATTATTTAAAGAGAGATGGTACTTGATAAAGAGCTTAGAGGATAAATATGCCTCTCTCAACAAACTCGATATCGATATCTATGACCAGACCCGAACTCCGTCGGTTTTGCCTCGATTCGGAGAAGGCCAGAACTCTCCAAAGAAAACCAAAACACTCAAGACTCAAATCACCCACTTATCCAAGTCCCTAGTGGATATTAATACCCAGATTAAGGATATCCAGAGCAAATTTGATGAGTCCTCTACCATTAATTTACAAACAAACCCAGAATTTAAGCAAGTATCAAGCGCTTTCATCACTATGGACTCGGTTGCTTCGGCCCAGATGGCGGCCCAGACCGTGTTGGATCCTCGTGTCTACAAATTGATCGTCAATTTGGCGCCGGCTCCCAAAGATATCAAGTGGGAAAACTTTAAACTCTCGTACTACCAAAAAATGGTCAAGTCGTACCTAATTACCTTTATCATTATTCTAAGTTATGCTTTTATCGTGTTCTTGGTCACTCCATTAACAACCTTGTTGGATCTTAAAACTATCAAGAAGTTGTGGCCGGCCTTGGCACGCATAATCTCCAAGTCTAAATGGCTTACTACGTTTGTCACCGGTATCTTGCCTCCATTATTGTTTTCTCTTTTGAACATTCTGTTACCTTACTTCTACAAGTACTTGTCCAAACACCAGGGCCATTCCTCCAATAGCGATATCGAGTTGCTGACGTTGCTGAAGAACTTCTTCTTTATCTTCTTTAACTTGTTTTTGGTATTCATGATTACAGGTACCATTTGGGACTACATTTCTTACATCAGTGATACCACAAAAATCGCATATCAATTGGCAAGATCGTTGAAGAAGTTGTCGTTGTTTTATGTCGACTTGATTCTTTTACAGGGCCTTGCCATGTTTCCAGTGAAATTGTTGCAAATCAGTGATTTCCTAATCTTAAACATCTTTGGAAAGTACTTTTTGTTTTCCTCCATGTTCTTGAAGACCCCCAGAGAGTACAGAAGCTACTACTATACGCCACAAGTGTTTGATTTTGGCATCCACTTGCCGCAACATATAATGATATTTATCATCATATTAATCTACTCAGTGGTGTCTACCAAGATTGTGAGCAGTGGGTTAGTGTATTTTGTTTTGGGCTTCTTTGTCTACAAGTACCAGTTGGTATACAACTTTGTTCACCCACCACATTCTACAGGAAAAGTGTGGCCAATGATATTTAGGCGGCTCATCCTAGGAATACTAATATTCCAGCTATTTATGTGTGGAACTTTGGCGTTAGAGGGAGCCATTTTGCTTGCTGCCTTGTGCTCGCCATTAATCCTAGCAACTGCCTTCATAATATGGAACTTTGAGAGGTATTACTTACCCTTGAATAGCTTCATAGCATTAAGGGCAATCCAAAATCCGTACGATTTCGATAAGGAATTTGACGACGACAGGCTGCTGATAGTAAACGAAGAAGAGAACGGCAGTGTTACGCCTGTCACAACCGAGCCCGACAACGAACTGTTTCTTGACGAGTCGTCGGTATTACTTCCGGGAAACCAATCAATAACTAACTACGCAAGAGGTGCCGCACCAAGAAGAAGAACTTCTACCGTAGACGAAGAGAGAGAGCAATATACTGATTACACCTACCCTTATTTGGTCGACCCGTTGTATGGGCCATGGGTTGGATTCGAAGGAGACTTGATTTCAATGGTAGAGTATAATCTGGGGCTCAACAACTACGATCTAGAAGACGCGGACATGAGTGTGCTATCAGTAACGGAGCACGAAATCATATTACGAAAACGGCTAATCGTTAGCGAATGGGAATAAGGGGAAATCCAAGCAAGCTCGAAACACATTCTGAGGTAAAGCTACGTAATTACAATTGACGGTACTGACGGAGTCAAATCTATAGAATTAACTAACCATTTAGTCGATTGCATGGAACATATAACTATCGTCAAAGACAGTGTAAGCGACGTAATTAAGAAAATAGATCGTCAAGCTCCACGTATATGAAGCTTCTAGTTTGCTACAGTTGGGTTTTACCCTTTTCGATTCAACATTCTGAGTTTACTCGTCACCCTTCGTGTTTGCATGGATTAGGAAATCGAATATCAAACGTGCAGCATCGGTATTTAAAACCGAGCACACAAAACTCAGAATCGTTTGCTAAAACAATGTACTTGTCATGTTTACACGAATTATAGGGGTTTGATCGCCAAATTAGAATCGAGGTTTCTTCGATAGCTTACTTGGTTTGAATGTTACAATAGCGTAGTGGTGTATATTGTGTAGCCAAAAACATCGCCCAGTCGTGTCTTCTCATAGGAATTGCGCCAACCTGCGACCGTTTAATTTGAAACGGCTCGTGAGAGGTCGGGCAGTGCCAGATGAAACAGTGTAGAATGAGACGGTGTGAACGCGTTCCTGAACTTAGTGCATTGCTTGCTTGGGTGCCTGGTTACCTAGGTACTAGATCCAGAGTCAACAATTAAGCTCTCTCCGTCTCAGCAAGATCCTCAAATTCTCCGCGGTGTTTAGAAGTCACGATCTTTGTTAGACGATACGATTGTAATATTGTTCCCTGGTATTTTGGGACGTAGCTTATTATTCCACGGCTACCTTCGTCATGCATAATTCTGTAGTATACTGCTATTAAACATTAACATGAATATTGCTGACGCTCTCGCTTAAAATACAGATGCGGAGTCCCCAACGCTTCCTCTGTTTGTATAAATACATCGGGGAAGAACTGCAAAAAATTTTATTTGTGGAGCAAATAAGAATATGTTGCACTACCGAGATATTATTCTGCTGCTAGAGTCTAATTAATTCGCATGAAATGCATTCACAGTACTATAAAAAAAATCGAGTGAACTGTATATTCGTGTATGGTCCATTGCTCGATAAATTCACGAAGAAATAAATAAAAGAAAAAACATTCTCACAAGGTTTACCACCGAATCAAGACCAGCTGCCTAGAAATGTTCCGAGGGGATAAACCTGGAATGACAAACTAGGTTGGTTCTAAGTCTAGCTATTCATATTGTTATTTAATGAGAAAAATTCCCGTGTATCCTAGAAGGACATGCGTCATAACTTGAAGGGTCCCAGATTACCCAGCCATATATATACTTATCCTTTGACGCTTCTATTCCTGGAACATGTCAAATTTGCGTTCCGAATCGGGAAGGCGGCATTTTTTTTTGCACCCAAAATAATATTTCGGAACTTCGCGACTAATTTTTTGAAGATGGTGCCACAATTGTTATTATGATGTAACCACTTTAATGAGCAGATTGAGGGTAATCTTCCTCATCTTGGTCGAGCATAACCCCACCTACTGATTTCTGTTTTTGCTTCCGGACCATCGAAATGCTCAACAATTTTTCCTTCCGCAATTGCTTATCGGTGACATATTCAGGCTTGGTTGGCGAGTAGTCACATTCGATCCCGAATTTGGAACAGCTGGTGCATACAGGTCTCAGCTCGTCGCACTTGAGATGCTTGATTCGGCAAATCCAGCATCCATTTTTGGATCTGGGAAGAAGCCTTCTTCTAGTGTATTTTTTGGGCTTGCCTTCCGATGGTACGTCGTTGAGCGATGCAGTAGTGCTACCGGGTTGGTTTGCATTGATTACAAGCGCTCCTTTAGAAGTTTTTCTCATGGTCTGCTTTCTGTGTTTCGATCCATCAGCGTTGGGAAATGTTTTTCTTCTAGGCGTTTCGTAGTAGTTGGTTGTGGGACCCACTTCGGAATTATGACGGAATGTGTTCAATGGAGGCATTAAAGACTTGTTGGGGGTGTTGGTCGATGTGTTGGACCCGTTGGAGCAAATTGAAGCATTGGAGACTGATCTGGCTGATATCGGCGATGGTTGATGGTAGATATCTAACCCTTTGTATTTGTTACAAAGTGGTGAAATTCCAAGCATTTGAGGCGATGATTCACTTATAGGGGTATTGCTGCTAGGATTTGTGATTTGAGTGGAGATAACCATACTCTTCTTACTGCTCAACGCGGAATTACTATTCATCCTGGCGATAGAAGGTTTTTTAGTTACTTTGTGGCTTCCAAGATTGGGTGACGAGCTTGAGTATGACAGACTTTTCAACAGTAACGGAACAGGAGCTCTGATGGAGAATTCTTCCGTGGGCACATCAACATTCGTATTCGAAGTTGGATTATGGTTGCTGGATGAATTTGGAGTGTAGCTTGAAGTTTCTGATACTGTTGGAGTATATGCATCGCTTATAGTTGGAGTGTAAGGGTATTGAGTTATGTCATTTGTAGAGTTATAGCTGGGTAATGCATAGTTTAAAAGGGTTGAATCGTTCGGGTTTGAAGTCGCCTGGTGGTTGGGGTTATTGTAGCTTTGGCTTAGGCCCAGGAAAGAAGTACCGTTGAGCAGTTGGTTGTGATGCAACATAGTATCGGGAATCGACTCAAGGGACGGATTACCCAATTCAAATTCCGTGAGGTTGTACATCAAGTCTGTGTTCTGAGAGTTTGATATTGAATAGTCATTTAAGATATCCGAAGTAGAATCCATATTGAGTTTGAATATTTGCTGATTATTCTGAGAATCATTATGGAATGAGATTGTGGAGTTCATCGCTTGTTGGTTGGAGAAAATAGAGTAGTGAGAAGAGTTTGGAATGCTGTAATCATTGCCATTGAAATAATCTGACATAGTTGTATTTGGGCCCATGGCACCAGCACCAACGAACTCTTGAGTGTTATTGCTGGAATCCGTTGACGAAGCTCTGGAAGACGAATTGAAATGGTTAGAATTGGAATGACTGTTGCTGTTTGAGAACGAGGCAGAATGGCTCATGTGAATTGGTGGTGGGGGTAACGGGTTGAAAGGAGCATTGATCATTGAAGTATCGTATTGGTAGAATTGGTCGTTAATATTGTGGCTAACCATGCTGTTGTGAAAGTTTGAAGTTGAAGCTGAAGATATGATGGAACTGTTCAACTTTATAGTATCTTCAGTCTCAAATGTAGAATTTGGGGAGTTGACCACTGAATTTGCCATGCTGATGAGAAGTAAAAGTTAAGTTGTTGTAATATGGAAAAGTTGCACCCAAAGATATTTTTGGCACTAGAAAAGAAATTGATAGTAAAGGAACGACGAGGAGAATTGACAATTATTTGCTTGTTGAAGGCAATTTTAATGATAGGCTAGACTAGTCTAGAAGACAGACTTGAAGTACTAGAAGTTGAATTTTGGTGCGATGCAAAAGAATTGGAACTAATGTTGAAAGTTCGATTCTAAATTGGCTGTTCGAGCAGCAGGTAGAATTGAAACTTGTGTTGAAGTAAACCTAAAGCTGAATAATTAGCTTGAAATTGTACAATGTTTGTCAATCTCTATCAGGTCAAATTTGATAAAAACCCAACTGTACATATACACTCAGGTTGAGGTAAATTAACGGTTTGAACTTTAGACCGATACGAAATGAGATGATGCCAATACTTTCCAATCACCCTTATGAAAAGCCAATTATCAAGGGAATGTAGCGACTTCTTATCCAAACCCCTCTGGAAAAAAATTAATGAGAAAACCGATGGGTTTTGTATTTACCACCATGGTCTTAAGTGGAGAGTTTATTAGAGTGAAAAATTAAAAAATAATTTAAGAGAGAGGAGTATTGAAAAAAAAAAATAGTATATCCAAAAAATAAATATCCAAGCAACACTGAGTGATATCAAGTTTTAAAAGGAACAAAGCATCAGTAAGTTAAATTGCAACATAGGACTTGGGAGGTTATTCAGAGAACACGAAATAGGGTGAACCTAAAATTAAAATTACACAAATTGTAAGATAATAGATAGCTTTGATTGGAGATAAAAATATTTGAACAATGCATATTAGAATCAAATATTTGAATCTACTTTTTTTTTTGTCAAGCCTCATTAATTTTATACTTTCATGAAAATCGTTTATATCACTAACCAATGCATCTGAGAAATCATTGCTTCAGTGTAACAAGCTTTGCTTATTCGTAAGATCATAGAGCGAAATACCAACATGCATGAAAGAGCGAAGTATCGTCAACTGGAGTTTCCCCTGATCGGCGTTCCTAGACTTCTTTAGCGTATGGCATCATGGCTCCACTGCCAATGCGTGCCAATGCGTATGATATCGGTTAGTTGTTAAAAAATAATGCATGCTCCGTGACAAATCGAGATATAAAAAAAAAAAATCAAACAAAAAGCACGCATTATTGAGCTGTGGCCGCTATGTAGGCAATCCGAACGTTGGGCTCCGTGGTGTGATTTGTACTTAACGATTAACACGCATGAAGTTATATGGGCTAAATTTATTATGGTATATGTACGAGAGTGAAAGATTGTTTGTAGCCCCCTCCCATCTGCCCCAATAGTATTATTCTAATTGAAGTCAGGGCTAAACCTGGCAACGGATTATCCAGAACATTGAACCTAAAAAGCGCATGTCACAATACAACATTCCAGTCCCCTAACCCTATAGACCAACATGCCGTGAATCGACATTTTAACTTTCTGGAGCGAATAATAGAATCTACAGCGACAAACCAGTTTAGTGCGCCAAAAAAATGCCCTACTAACAAACCGAGGCGTTGAAATATTGCCGTTCACACTTAGGCCGGATTACTTGATTACATCCAATCGATAACGCCAGCGACTGATAGCACGAGATCCAAACCGGTGATTCGCATAGTCTCTGCTAGACAGTTGCATTAACCACACAAGAGTAAAATCTTGTTGCCATTGCCTTATTCCTCCACTTGGCAAATTCTCCGAGCGCATGATTATGTTATTGCCTTTGATAACATACCGCAAGTCCTAAGCATTCTCCTAGAGCCACTAAACTGATACTGTACCTTAAAGGTGATGGAGAATTTGAACACGTACACGCCAAGAATTACGTCAAGTGCGGCATAGAGCTTTGTACGACTACTTAATGCAGTAATTTAAGGCTGCATGTATCATTCCGAGGACAGTGCTCCGCACTAATGTCTATTAAAATCATCGACAATTATTTCGAGATGGTCAACTCATCGATAAACTGATAAAGTACTACTTTAACCGAGGTCGTCTATAACTTGTGCATGAGCTGTACCTTTCTAAATTTAAATAAGTTAAAGCCATAATTTGTCACTCGATGCCTCGTTTTCCTACTTGTCCGATGTCTCTTTTGTTTTTTATAGAACCACTGACCTATCACGAGCGCCTCGAGCACCAGCGCCCGGTTTCGCTGGTGCTTGTTGGCATGTTTATTTATGTGCAATGGTTTTTTTTTTTCTGGCTGTTGATGCAAGTAAACACCTAGAGGTGGGGTGACGTTTTGGGTTTGTAGTTTCTATGGACTTTCATATCCGAGAACGTTACAAACATATTTTCTCAGACCATTATACCGTTACAAGAGATATGAGTAGCCACATGGTAGAACCCGAGAATCAAACGTGCACCCTTTTTTGCAACGAACTACAACAAAGGTAAGGAGATTCGAGTCCCATTACCCAATTACCACAGTCAATAGGTCTCACCAAATTGTTAAAGGGTATACTGACAATAGCAATGCTTATCTTATTTCTTTATAACTCTGCTCTGTCGGTTTGAGCCTTGATACCTAAAATTATTAAGGTATTACGAATAGAACCGGCAATGTATCTAATCCAGAACCTGCATAAATGCTCTGATATAGGGACTGTATTTTTCACCTGTGAGCCCTAATTTATGTGTCACGTGATGTTTTCCAACCATCCCATCGCATTAAATTTTTCAGATTTTTCACCCTTCTACTTACTCTTCTTTTTCTTCATACATATACCAACTTTCGGATATACCAGCAGAACCAATTGACCATTTGGTACAATGCAAAAATGGCCGGAAGGAGATCGATCAATCCCTCATTATATAATCCAGTGTTAGCTGGGTAGTTCATCTACCCTCCTGCTAGCTTTGGTTCGCGTGATGGATACACCAAGATACAGACTTGACCATGTGATAGATTATTTTATTTTTAAGATATACTCCAATGAGAGTATAAGCTTCTCCTGTAGGAATTTCCTCTTTAGTGTGATCTACACCTGGTATAACATAAACTTTCGCAAAACTCAATTTATTGATTAGATCTACAAGCGCATGAGAACTGAAATTTAAGAATAAAATATTTGCTTCTCCTCTAAAAAGTTTGCGCTTTCATTGATACCAAGCAGGACCCTGATTATGTACAAGTCATTGACAATTGCGATCAGCCTCGAAAATGTAGTACAAACTCTTCGTCATGAGCAATTGGCTTATGGGGGATACATGGCTAGTGGCCCGAGAAGACGAAAGGTTAAATTGAGGTGTTCGGAACATTGCTACAGTATCCTAACGTGGAAACAAAAACCCGAAGCTTCTATACTTTCCGATGTCACTGGTTTTCGTATCGTTTGCAAAAGGTTGACTGCAATGGGGATATGAGTTGCGCGAGCGCAATCCATTTGTCTAAAGTCAGTGATTCCTTAAGCTGCGCTATTTGTCCGCCTTGCATTCAAATGTGAACCTAACCATCAATTATTTCCTATGCGAACCACCCTATTCCTGTTAGCAGAAGTTGAATGGCTTATTGAATAGGATGCTATTATTAGCTAGAGGACATGTCATGACGATTTTCGGAGTGCATAGAAGTGACGAGAACATATATAGCCACCATGTATTTCCAATCACCGACGGAAATATGTCATTTTGCAGCTATTCTTTCGAGGCAAATCTATCATCACATGAATTAACCCCAGCGTCTGAAGTCGAGACCTCGCCTCGATGACTAGGGTGCACTATTCGAGGTCCAAAGCCCTGCTGATTGTTTCAAGATATTTCAAGTATTTTTCGGTCGTTTCAAATAATACTTGATGCCTCGTTTTGCCTCCCTAGAGCATCTCATCACCTAACAACTGTTACGTAAAAATGTGACCCACCGCGTCCACAAGAATATCCCCAATCCCTGGACAGCTTATGTAAGAAGATGGGGTTTTGAACGAGGCTGAGGCGACCCGGTGCAAAATAAATCGCGTAGCTGTAAAAGTGTTGAAAATATTTTCTCGAATGCACAATTTTCATGTGGGGCATCATATCTAAAACACGGAAATACACAACAAAAAAAGTACATTGATGAGCATTTACGAACGGGCTAGTTTCAGGCACATATTCAGTTCGCCGTGAGTAAGGTCAGATAAGAATCCCATACGAGAGGCATTCTGGAGCTATCTAGTCTGAATAGAAGGTGCCGTCAATTCTTACCTTCCGCAAATCCAACCAGATACTTTTCGAACTCATTGTCCGGACAATAAAGGTATTTTTTCGATCTCAGCGTGTTCTTTCGTGTCTTCCCTGAGGATATTTGTTTTTTTTTTTAGTGTGTACACTAACAGCAGATAAACATTGACGAGCAAACTCTTCTTTATTTGTTGACAACAGTTACTGTAAGGTATTCGTGAAATATATCCACCCTGCAGCAAGCACAGCCCTACACGATGAAAACGTCATCGAAAAGACCTACTATCAGTTCGCCCATGAACCTTAAGAACACCGGCGATGCGGCAGCCGCATTGGTGAGAAACCTCAAGATCCTGGGTCCCAGTCCCACGAATCAAGTCGAAACATCATTGAAATCAAACATCATACTAGTTGCAAAGTATTCCTTCAATGCCGAGAGCTATAACGAGCTTTCTATCTCCAAAGGAGACATTTTAAAGTTACTCGATCGTCCAGGAAACGGCTGGCTATTAGTTAAACTAATAGACAAAGTTGTTGAGCCAGGTTTAATACCTGCTTTTTACGTGGATATTGCAATAAATGATGTCAAAAATCCTATTACTTTGGACTGGTTGCAATCAAACACTCTGCAAAGAGACTATTTGAGTCTGTTGAAGGAACAGACTTATCTCCATCTCCAATTGAAGCAAGCTGAAGCTGCTCCGTTGACTATCAACAACAAAGCCTACCCTATATCAGTCTCGATAAACAACTTCTTACTTTATAACCAAAGATATTGGTACCGTTTGGATGTGGTGTTGTCGGACCATTCGCAAGTCTATGTGTGTCGTTACTACCAAGACTTCTACAATCTACACATAAATTTGTTGAACTTATTAAACAATTCTAACAGCGACAAAGTCAAGCTTCCTAAACTTCCAGAACCAATCCCTAGCCGCAATAACACCGATGAAGGAGAAGATGCTGAGGAAAGACAGCTTCAAATGTTAGCGCAACGGTGTGCTGATTTGAATAAGTATATCAATCTGTTAATTCTCGACCGGATCTTTCAGTTGTCAGACGTGTTGATTGATTGGCTCGATGTTTCGTTCGAGAATCTTCCAGGATTCAAGTTAACAACGGGAGCCATCATGAGTAATGAAGACATAAATAATGAAATTCTTCCTGAGTCTGTGGATGTTGCAAAGGAGTATTACAAAAAGCGTGAAGCTCAGAGAAAAGAGGAATTGCAGGATGACTCGATTGACAATACAGAGCCTCTCAGTCATTCCACTTCGATCAGTAGTAGTAATGGGCCTCCACAGAGAAAAAAGTCACTCAAAAATATCTTCAATCATTATCAGCAATTTCCCCAACCTTCTCCAATGAAACGGGTTATTTCCTCGTCCTCGTCCAAATCGACTAATTCTTATGTTTCGACAGGCTCTACTCCAAACACACCCCAAAGTGCGTTCAATAGTACGCTACAAGGGACTCCTTATAACCAAGTAGGCGGGTCTTTTAAGTCGAACTCTACAAATTCGTCACCGATCTTGTGTAAATCATCACCTCTGGCATCTCATGTCAGGTGTGAACTCACCAACTTCAATAACGAAATATTGACCATAAGATTCAGAAAGTCCTCAGTGAGAAATGTTAATGATCTCAAACACTTAATCAAACAAAAGGTTTATTACTCCAAACTATTTATCAAGTTGCCAAATCTGGAAAACTGGGAAAATATAGACGTGGCGGCGTTCAATCTCAGTGAATTCTTAAAACGTCACGATACGCTTTCACTCAAACTAGCTTGAATGGCCTCTGCATATTTGGCTACAAACTCGATGAGTGGTAAAATTTTTTCATGACATTATTGCCACTACAAATTGTTACATGTAATACCCGAAGCCTGGGTGTTACTTTATTTCTCTATGTATTATTACTTTTATTTACCCTGCCAATCTACGCAGGGTTCTGGGACATGGTCAGCTTGATCAGAACTTTTTTTAACGTTGTATCAATAAATCCATAATTCAAATTATCTTTTTGATAATCCTGCAGGCTCTAACATAATTCCGTAATTTCTGGCTTTAGTTATGAGCAATAGTAGACAACTGTTTGTTATATAATTATATTGTCTAGATGAGTTTGAGCCCACAGAGTGTTGAGAGCCCCAAGCATACTGCTTATGTACCTTGCCTCCCCTCACTGGTCGCGTCGTGTTATCAGCCTTACATCTGAGGTGCAGAAAATGTCCGAAATTGCATTACGGCAATGATATCAACGGGCGTCGAAGTGGCTAAAATTAGACTGTAAATTGATGTTGTCTCGAGCATGTAGAGAGGGTGCTAAAGTTCGAATTACAAAAGATAACTAACTAAGATTGGAGATGACCGCAAATCAAAACAAAGTCGAATTGTTTTGGGCTATTTTTTGCAATTATCATGAAATATTAAATAACTTGAACACTTTTTCCTTCAAACATAGCTTACTTCAGTACTAAGATAGGATACGGCTTTCCCGATCGGTATCCGTAGGCGGATCAACCCAGCTTTTTAGTGAAATCCCCGACGCATGCACTGACCCCAACATTGATAACGGCTTTCCAAGTCAGGACCCTCTGATTTGCCTTTCCGAATACGGGGAATGAGTTTCCCCATTGGGATATCGGGTAATATTGGGATCTGGCACGACTATTATCAGCTCGCTTCACTCCGAAATATTTCGCGATGATCGCCAATTTCACCCAGGGTTTAATTGTAGTGTTTAATCACCGGTATTCGAGGTAAGTATGGACATTTGAATTACGTGAACTAATCGAATTTCAAACCAGGACTACACGTAGCCGTGATACAGATGGCCGATATCGGGCACTGGAAGATAGTCCCGTATACGCAAAGGTTTTGAGAAGGAAGTGATGTATCCATGTAGTGAGTTTACTCTCGCGCTGAACAAAACAGAAACAGCATTATTTGTTCGCACAAGATTAGCGCGGACTGAACAAAGTTATTTTTCGGCGATATTTCACCACCTATTGTTATTTCAGGGATAACAATAGCTACAAAGGAGGCTGATTTTGACGAGGAATATCATCGTCCTAAAGCGGGAGGCAACCGTCAGTCGGTTGAAGAAGTTTTAACGTGCTCATCTAACCACTCATGCATCTGGCTGATATGGTGAGCCCAGGCTGCAAGTCTGCAGATCATCACCTATCAGGCGTTAAAGCAAGTGGGACCACCTACATTGGACGTACGTGAGTGCCTTACGGTTTGAGCGAAAAATAACATTGTCCTGTATTGCATCAAAAGAGTAATATTCGTTATTTTTCAGCGTTTTTCTACTAATGCGACCTTCTACGCAATAGTTAACCCACGCGTAATTATGTAACACTGTGCTGGAAAGTTGACGCCTCGTTGGATCCTTCCCGCTACTTTTCAACCCTATACATACAATCAGCTAAACTGCAGTATTGTTCCATTTCATATTGTTATTTTAAAAAATACCGGTTCAGATTCCTGGCTTTGGGCAGCAGACTGCTACACTCGGCTAAGACAAGGTACCATACATATATATAGTTTTTGCCCAAATCAACAAATTCGTAATTTCCGTTTTCCTCTTAGAGTTCTAGTAGAGTACTATCAACAACCATGTCAGCCAGTCTCTTCAGATCGAAGCAGCACACCTCCAAGAAGAACCTCAAGAAGCTCACCATATCCGCTCCCTTGAGTTCTCCAAACAGCGTGTCTTCCAATTTCTCCTCCCCTCAGACTCCATCCACTCCATCACCCGCGGGGTTCCAACTTGCACTTCCTGTTGTGGTGTTAACAGCCAAGTACAAGTTTGAAGCAGAGAATGAACAAGAGATTAGCGTGGAACGCAAAAGTTATATGAAGTTAATAGATAGACCAGGAAACGGCTGGTTAAAGGTGCAAGTTTTGGACAAATTTAACCAAGTCGGTCTTATACCCGCGTCATACGTGGATATAGAAGTGAACGACGTGCTCAACCCCATTTCGATCAAGTGGTTGAACGAATACACGGACAAATCACAAAACAATGAGGAAATCGACGATTCCGAAGCCCTCTTTGACTTTGAAAACTATGCTGTTTCAGCCGTTATAGACCAAGTTTTACAAGTCGGCTCAAGACGCTTCTGGTACAAAATACGACTCACGTTTTCTAACAACGACCAGGTGTACATTGGTAAGACTTACGAGGACTTTTACAATCTACACATAACTCTTACCAAAAAGTACGGCGGAGCTACTTTACCAAAGCTTCCTATGCCATTACGCTCAGCTTCATCCCCCACCAACTCCACTAGCATCGATCGCAAGTTTTATGGTGACCTTCAGCAGCGCCGCAAGAATCTCCAAGGATATCTTAAAGACCTTTTGACGGTTCCCAAGTACCAAAAATGCTCAGATATGATGAAATTTATCAACACCGAACAAGTGCGATTGACAGAGGAAGAGGTGAAGGAAATCGAGAAGCTCGGCAACAGGACGGACGAAAACGGGGAACCGCAGCTTGACCAAGAAAAGCACAACCAAATCGCAAATAATTTGATACCAGGCAGTGTTGATATCTGCAAGGTTGTCCAGCTGACGCGGTACTTTTCACCCACAGCCCCTCTTCCACCACCCCTTAATAAGTCAGCTTCATCAACCAACCTCGTCATGCGCAATGACCAGAACGTCAAATACTCATCTTACATAAAACAGAGTGAAAAGAGCGAGCCCAAGAAATTGGTCAATTCAAGCAGCTCTAATACTCTTCTAAGCTACACATCGCTCATTGACGTCTACGACGACGTGGAGTCTACAGAAGAAGACGTGAACACATCGTACGACGAGTCTTCGAAAGAACACTCCCTCGAGACCAAGGCTAGCTCTATCGGGGATAAAGACGTTGAAAAAGCCGATGTAAACCGTAGCTCTGTGGAATCGGCTGCTTCTGCCAACAGCGCGGGTCCTGTGGTTACCCCTAAGGCCGTGAAGCAGAACCACTACTCCACAAACTCGTCACAAAGCGAGCTGGACTCGATCTTTTCCAAACACAACAGCACTCCTACAACCCCAGTAGCACCTCATCTTTCATTTCCTGGTGTTGAAGGCGAATACAATGTCAACACTCCAGCCACACCTACTACCCCTATACTTGAAGACGTAGAGTTCGAAGAGCTGGTGTCGCCAACGACAGCCACTGCCAAAAAAGGCGACGCCCGCACCCCGGGCGGCTCACACGACTACATTAAGATTAAAATCTCTCTCAACAACAAGGAGGATGATATTGTGGCATTGCGCATCAAGCGCACTAACCTTATATCTATAGCGTACCTCAAAAAGTTGTTGTCGTTCAAGATCTACAAGGATTACAACTTGACCGATCATTACAAGCTTCAGGTGGTAGATAGAGCCGGAAACCCTGCACCCGATATGAGTGACAACGAGTTATTGGACCATCTTAAAGCAAGCACAAAAGTTAATATGAAGCTCGAAAGAGCCCGAGTTTAAAAATTTTTATGCGTCGCGCTGGAAGCGAGGCAAGCTGTTTGTGACTACGGAATTTCAACTGATAACATAGCCCCTTTCAACTTTACTCTATATGCATATCAGGGGTCTAGCTGGTTTCATAGCGCTAAGCATATATCTGCATTCAATTACCATACTACTTCAATCAACTCCTGTACTCCATCTAATCGTTACTGTAGAGAATTTCACCCAGGTGGGGAGTAACAATAGAAAATTGGCCCTGTATACGAACCACGTGATTGTTGTTGACATCTCATGTCCCCATTAGGCAGGTGGCATTGTTATAATTACACCTCGCCTGGCCTAGTGCGTACCCTTAAAATTTCTTTTGTGCGGATCGACAGCTCAATTGCCGTTGTAGGATAGCTACCAGGTCAGTGGTGATGCCACTCAGACATGCCAATCCCACCCTAACTCTCAGCAAATTTTTCAATTCCTACCACTCCGTCTTTTAATTTTAAAGTTCTTTGCAAAGGATGCTGAATGTGAAAGCGAAGAAGCTGTCAAAAACTAGACCGACTAGTTGTTATGTCACTCCGCCGTTGAAATCGGAACCACGCTATGTAAATATGGATGAATCCATGAAGACTCCTAGTAGTGATACCTTTTCGTTTACTGATAGCCCGACCATTTCTCCAGTGTCATCATTTTCACCTGACCAAAAGACTGTTGTGCCCGAAACCCCTCCTACGTCAAATGTCAAGAATGATTTTGTGGTTACTCCACCTCTGAGGCCAGGGTTCCTCAAACGTATATCTTCAAGGTTTTCTCGATCCACATCCAAGACCACATCCAAGACCACATCCCCAAAGATAAAAGAGGTCGAAGCAATGGGCTCTACTCAAACAGTTGTTGCTTCACCTCCAAAATCGGAAAAACTGCCCTTGATGAGGAGCTTTTCGTTCCGTTCCAGATCACGCAGATCTTCCAGAATTGAATCTTCTCCAGCTTCCCCAGTATCCAATCCTGTGTTGCAGGCTTCGCCGTCGTTACGAGATAAACATAGTCTGTTTCTGTTGCAAGACCCTCCAGTAATTACTCGTGAGCATACTAGCCCCAAGGCAGGTTATAGACACAGTGTGTACGGCAGCAACTTTCAACAAGACAAAGTTTCTACTCCACGAATTCCTGAGGCTGATGACTTTGCTCCTGGTGAGAAGCTTCCCACACGTTCGAGATCCTTCAAAAAAACATACCTGTCCTCTGACTTACCGTCCAATTTGGCGGACAACTCAAATGCATTGGAACCACACCTGGTAGGAAATCTGACAATAAATCTAGAATCTTGCCTGACGATCAAACTGAGTCTTTCTGCCAGTAAGCTGTCGATCAGTCTATACACCAATCCGTCTGTGAATCTATCGACCGTCTCAAATGCGTCCAAAAACAACCAGTATCGCCATCAAAGCTCGGACAGTAGCGAGGATCTTGCTGGTTCAAGACGCTCACTTGTAAGAAAGCCCTCACTTGACCGGGTATTTCCTACAATTCTTGAAAACACCAGACATTCGAGTATTACATCTTCTCTGCGGGAGTTGGAAAACTGGAGGTCGCAAGGAGCAGCTCTTAAAAGAACCTCCACGATGTCTTCGACAACCAGAAGAGATTCCATCCCGTCCACTCGAAGGGATAGTTATTCTTCGACAAGATTCGGCTCTAGCTCCTCATTTGCGTTTTCTCAAGAAGGGCTCGGAATCACAACTTTTGGAGATCCGAAATCATCATCGATTGAGCCAACTGGACCCAGTAAAATACGAAGAGCTGAGTCCATATTGAAATTGAAAATTTACATCGAAGAGCATGAGAGTCAACTAAGAGATGTGGAATTTACTGCACTCAGAATGCGTAAAGACGAATTGAAAAACATCAACGAGCTTATCAATTTGGTAATGTTCAAACTTATGAGCAAAAGGCAGGACCTAAACTTGAATAGCGTGCGACTCTTGATTTTTTTCAAGGACAAATCATTGAATCCCATCGTGCTTAAAAAAAGTATTAGCGAAAAAGAATCTCAAAAATATTCCCACCGGAAGTACAATTCAATCGACTTGAATAACAGTGGAATCTTATTGGATTATATTAAAGCGAAAGAAAAGCTTTACATAAAGGTGCAACTCGACTCCTGATCAAATTGGGCCTCTTCAATTAAACTTATCAGATTGGCTGCTAAATTACAAAGACAGCTGGCTGTCATTCCTTCTTGACTTGCATTTATACCTTAAAATTAATAGATAGAATATAAACTTTTTATATGGGCTGCAAATCATATATCATTACAATTCGTTATCGCTCGATTTTTCAAATTACTACTTTTGTAGTGTTTTTGCAAAAAAATTGCGACTATGTACGAATATTTAATAATTAGTAAATAAAAATATTGCGAAAAAGTAACATTATAGGTTCTAATGATACAACTATCTAACGAGGAAATGGGTAATTTCGAGAACTAGCCGTATTTATGAATTGAAAATTAAGGATAATGTCCAACTCTTGGACCGAAGTACAGGTCAGGTGCATCGACTGTGGCATTTAATAATGACTGTTGACCTAAACCACCATCAATTCCTGCAAAAGGAACAGTATTTCCCCACCAGTTTATGTTCTTCGGATGATATTGAACTGAGAAGAAGATGATAATACTGCTGAAGGCAACTCCTGCAGTCATGGCACTACTGAAAACATAATTATACTTGCTCCAAAATTCAGTATACTTGTTTTTGAGGTACCACATGAATGCAATTGACAAATAAAGCGGCCCGGTTTGATAGTATAAGTTGCCCGGTGCCCAGATGATAATTCCACCTATGAGAACCGAAGGTTGGAAATACTTGGTGTACTTCTTTGGGGCATACCATTTGAAGAGAATGCAGAGAATTGCCGCTACAAAGCCCATCAAGAATGTCCACTGCAATATAGGGTATAATCCCCCAAAGACTTTTTTGGGACCAATGACACCCCAAATAACTGAAGATGTGAATAAGGTGCTTGTATCGGGACAGGTGAATTTATCCTTTTGATGAGGTAAACAGTAATCTTTCAAATTGTTTAGCTTGAAGTCCAATGCTGCCAAGTTAATGAATGTGCCGACGAAACATCCCAACAATTGAACTCTAAACATAGCACGTGGAGGCAACTTGGCGTAATGACCCATCTTTTGATCTGCGATATATAACTGAGCTTGACCGTCGATGTTGTAACCTAGAGCCTTAATGAAATTAAGAGCAAGCCCGTTTCCGGGAATGGCATAACCAATGATAAGCTCGACTAACACATTAAGACCAAACAGGAATCCGGTAGTAGCATAAAGTGTGGTCAAGGGAATCAAAAATACGAAATTGATACCAATACTAAAAAAGATTGCCCAAACAGGGGTCTCGGCAGGATACAATTTGACGCATAATATGGCAAGGACTGTGCCAATTACCACAATACCGATGAACATATAATCAGGAACTTCTTTATAATTTCTCATCATGACGGAATGTGGATCTGTAAAACCATCGAAGGTGGATTTATGAAGATATCTCAATGAAGTAAAGAAGTGTTTAATGGACTTCCACAATGGTCTGTATGTCATTGTAACCTCGTAGATGATGGCAAAGGGATAAAGTGCAAAGAAAGCTCCATACTGAACTAAATTAGCAGCTGTGTAAAATGGAGGACCATATTGGTCATATTTCTCCTGTACGAACTGACTTCTGGAGTTAAGAACTTGCGTGACATCATATGGCTCTCCTGTGTTACTAAATAATGTATTAGTGTTAACTGGGAGATAAGCTGTCCATTTATAGTTGGAATAATACACTCCAACTATGGCAATAAATCCAATGATTGACCCAACGTACAGATTAACGGTGGTGTAGAAAGGTAAAACCAAGGCATTAGTTCCGATGATATTCCAGTCAAAAGAAGGGATCGGGTTAAAACCCAAGCCGGTGGAAGATCCAGTTATAGCTGCGAGATTGAAATTTTGTGGTTCAATCCATGTTAACCAATTGAAGACCGAAAGTGCTTGGAACAAGTAATCAGGCAACCAAAAATAAAGGAATGAACCAAGCGTGACATAGAAAAAAAATCTATACCTTGAAATGGTCCAACCATTAATGTTTTCTTTTTTCTCGGGTTCTGTCAATGCTTTATTCATCGCAAGAGTTGGCAAAACACTGGGCCAAACTGCATTAGCGGGATAAATTACAAACTTCCTCAAAACCCCTGCAAAACCTATTCCTAGAAAGTTGGTGGATAAAAGCAAGAGAATTTGATATCCAATATCAACCCATTGGTTGTTATAATAGATTGAGAGTTTTTGGGCTGTTATGTTAGAAAGGACGTAACTCGCCTGCCCTCCAAGTGTGAACATCAAACCAGCAAGAATTTGTTCTTTGTATGTCCAGGGACCGGGATTTAATTCGAAGGAAACCCCTCCAATTTTGAATTTGAGGTTTGGAACAGCATATTCCCAGAGTTTTCCACAAGGGTACAAAAACATTTGTACAACACCACCAAGGAAGGTAATGGATGGAAGTCTGTCATTGAAGAAGGCGTTAACGAAAGCAGAAATACAGGTCCAAATTACACCTAAAACGTAAACCCGAATTGTTTCAACGGGAATGGTAGGGTCATCATATGGATCAGTAACAGCTCTAACTTCTTCATAAGGAGAGTGAAATGCAATAATAGCGGCTTCTAACCTAATTTGCAAGGGCCAGTCGACAATGTCATAAGGGGAGTGACTTAAATCCTCAGAAGAAACAGAGCCACTGAGCTCATCAACCTTCACTTCAGTATTGTCCTTTTCTTTTGGTAAAGAGCTAGGACTCTGACCATAGTTTAGCTCGAGTGAAGCATCAGATAGATCTGGAGTTTCCCGAATTAGTCTCTCATAAAATTCATAGTCCACGGTTCTAATGTTAGAATCGTCTTTATGTTCTTCAATAGCATCTTCAATGATGTCGATGGACTCTTTGACTGATAATCCCTCAGTTTTTTCAATTAAAAAGGAAGCAGTGAATGGCAAATCGTCTAAACTTTCTAAGCCTTTAAATCCAAGACGTCTCAATATAAGAAACTTCTGATCAGAGCTAAGGGCCTGACCCACTTCGGTGATTCCTAGCGGATTTGAAGCGACAGCATGTATATTCACCTCGTGATTTTCTATATTCAAGTAATTCGTATTTTCCGTATTGCTTTGTATATGTGTAGCTTCGAGGGGACTTGTCACTGGAAGAATCAGCATAGTGATTATCAGTGAGATACAAGAGATATGACTATTTCATAAGAACTAAAATGGCAGAGTATGTATAGTATTTATAACAAGATCAGCTTATGCAATAGAGAGGAGTGAGATATCCAGAAGGACCAGCCTTAGCGATATACCTGGAGGTTGAAGCCACACGTTAACTGGCATATTTTTCAATGGAACAAAATATTACGTTTTCTACAATCGCTTCTCGTTTGAGTGATATTTATCGCACTGATAGTCGTTTCTTTTATTAGCGCAACACCGTAGAGTACTCAAACAAGGTGGCTTCACCAATTCAGAGCCGTGCGTTATCTTCGCCGAGTAGCCGTATATCCGGGTGGAATCGCGAAACCACAGATATGTCCAATAGTGGACAAGCAAGGTGTCTTGGATTTTAATTGAATCACAAATTTCACACTAATTGCAAGATTAGTACAATAAAGTCGATGATGCGCAATTATGTAAGATTGACGGATGCGGACTTGTATATACCTGATGAAGGTTTATATTTGTGATTATTATTAGGTTTGCAGCTGTCCGTCCTCAAGGCACTAATAGTGTCGATTGATAGCTGTGATAAATCACATCCGTACCTCCCCTAACCCGATGGGCTTAGTTACGAACACGTCGATATCGCCCTATAATGTTTGACAATCTTGAACATCGCTCCAAACAAGTTTAAAATAGAACCAAAGCAGCCACCACAGTAACCATACATGGAAGTATTTCGGAATTCCAATGATTTTCAAAGAAATCTCGGAAGAAACCGAAACCTAGGGAAATAACTTCCGACAAGGCTCAATCTCTTGGTGTGGGCTAATAATGCCAACTTTACGGTAAATACCTCTATTAACCAACCTGCCTCAGCATTTTATCGTTTTAGGTCTAAATCTGTTCTTTTGGCAAACTAGTTTAAAAATAAGCTTCGATGACGTATTTCTGAATCGCGAAATTACAAAATTATCCGATGTGGCACCCCGACCGATCAGGATTTGATTTAAATATGCGAGGTTTATTTTGACAATCGGAAGTGCACTTGAGTCTCCAACCTGAAGGAAGTACCAGCTGGCAAATAGTGGGTTTCAATGAATAACCAAAACTTATCTCGATCTAATGTCAGGACTACATGCCGCATGCCATATTCTAAGCGTTAACCCAATTATTAATCTTATTAGTAGACCACAAGCAAATGGGGACTTCTCAGTTACTTCATGCCGTTGAGTTCATATCTGAAGCTTCAAATTCTTCATAGACTTGCTTATTCACCAATCTAGAATGGTGTACTATGGCTAACGCTGTGTCGCGTAGACACCATTTTGTCTCACAGTTCCAAGTCACGATATTGCAAAAACGCCATCACGTGATCCACATGGACCTAATAATAATATGATGCTAAGACATTTTAAGAATTTGTAGAATTCGTAGAAAGATAATAATACGATGAATTAGTGGGAAAGACCTCGGCAAAACCATTAGGAACTCAAGTGATACCCTGAGAACTAGACACGAAAAAAAGAAAAACAGACTCCTATTCCATCATGACAGACATCTTCGATATGGACGATGAGGACGAGGTGTTACAGGATGAACTTGATTCTATGGGACAAGCATTTAGGTCCATAAACATTAATGTTGAAGAGCCACGAGAACTCAACTACAAATTACTCGAAGACCACGAAGATTACAACTCCCCTGAAGAATCCCAAAATACAGTTGCAGAACTTCCCGTACCAATTCCCATGAAACGAGCCGGACGTAGAAATTCTGCTATAGCTTCATCATACGAAATAGATATCCATGAGTCATATGTGTCTTCTTCCTTGATAGTTGATAATGCAGCTGCGAAGTATAAGCCCAAACTCTCCGATTTTGAGCCTATAAAAGTTTTAGGACAAGGTTCGTACGGCAAAGTATTGCTTGTACGTGAAAAATCGACCGGAAAGTTGTTCGGACAGAAGCAACTCAAGAAAGCCTCTTTAATTATTAATGAAAATACCAACGAGGTCCACCAGTTGAACTACCAAAGGACGTTGAATGAAAAGAACATATTGGAAATGGTCAATCATCCTAACATTGTCAAACTTTACTATGCATTCCAGGACCATGACAAAGTATATCTCCTTTTAGAATACTTGGATGGCGGTGAGTTGTTTCATCATTTAGCACAAGAGAGATTTATGAGTGAAAAGAACGCCAGTTACTACATTGCCCAAATGATTTTAGCATTGAGATACCTTCACTGTAACTTGAAGGTGATATACCGTGACCTCAAACCTGAGAACTGTATGCTCAACTCAGCTGGAAACTTGGTACTTACTGACTTCGGATTGTCGAAAGTCTCTGACGATGACAAGAATCATTCTATGACGGGAACAGCTCAGTATATGGCACCTGAGGTTATTAAAGGCGAACCATATGACTATTCCGTGGACTGGTGGTCTTTGGGGTGCGTAGCGTTTGATTTATTGACCGGTTCCCCTCCATTTACTGGTAACAATAACAAGAAAATTATTGATAAAATTCTTTCCAGCAAGAAGACCTTAAAGTTTCCATTCTACTTGAGCGCAGACGCCAAGGATTTTCTTAGAAAACTACTTCAGGCTAATCCCGAGAAGAGATTCGACATTGATGGTGACTTCGACAAACTTAAAAAGCACCGGTTCTTCAGACATATCAATTGGACGGAGTTAGAGAATATCGAAACCTCTGACACTATACCCCCGATCCTTCCCGTCATTACTGATTCGATATTAGCAGAAAACTTTGATAAGGAGTTTACCGAAATGGCGTTCACGCCACAGCTAAATAAACCAGGTCTGGACATTTTGCATGTAAATGGTTTTTCCTACATTGATGAAAATTATTTGAGCACTCATATGAAGTTAGAATAGATATACTGGATTATTATTTATTAAATATGCTAGAATTAATAGAAGAATTAGAACTGAAATGCAATTATGAGGGGCGGGGGCACTGACACTCTTTGTCATGTAATCAAGGCACTGTTTTCAATTTTTGTGTTAAAGTAATTAGCACGGTGGTGAAGATTATCATAAGCATATTTATGAGACAATCAGATAAAATTATTATCTTATAATCAATATTCGTTACCGAGCTGTTTAAGTAGTTCAACTTAAATAAAGCCATAACAATTGTGGTTAATGCAAGTAAGATGGAGTTCTTAGGATTTAAATACTCGTAGTCGTGACAGTTAATGACCAAGTTCGCAAAGGTAACGAATGTTAAGCTGTTCCATAACAAACTGTTAATTGCGTCGCATATCAACACGATGGTGGATAGTTCAGATCTCACTAAGTCGAATCTCACAAAATATGGATCAATTGTTATTGAATGGTTGCTTGAGCTTAAAGGCTGATCATAATAATAAGCTATAAAGTACTTGAAGCTTGCATAACTGCCACTCCTTCCTCCATGGCGCCGATCTTCACACACACCTTCCTCCAAAGATCCATACAGTGGGCTCAGAATTGAAAATGCACGATTCATGTTATAAGTGGAGAGCTTTTGTTTCAACAAAGGAAAAGTTTCTTTGTTTCTCAGTTTGCGACTTGTAGCTTTACCAGTGCAGATAGGTAAAAACGGAGGTAAAAGCCAAGAGAACCAATTAATAAAATTAACGAACTTGTTTGGGGTTACAAATCTTTGGTTTATGGAAGCGCTGTCGATTGAATTGTATGTGTACAGTGACACTCGATCAATGGAAGGTTCTTCAATGATATGATGCTTTGGAATTAACGCTTCATGAGGGTTAAGGTCCTCTCTGGTTTCATCTATGTTTTCAGTGGTAAAAGCAACTTTTGCCAATGGATCTTGTTCGAGCGAATCATCGTGTTGAATGTCTTGATCGACGGAACACAGATCAAAAGAGGCAAGAGCTGAAGCTGTATCTAGATGGTAAGTATTTTTGGGCGAGACTGAATATAACTTTTCCACAAACTCATTGCATGATTTGTATTTACCAAGTCTTGACTTATTGTACATTGAGCTGACTTCACTTCCTTTTCTTGCGACGGGTAAAGACTTTGTAGGACTTCTAGGAGCGTTGAAAGAATCGTCACTTTCGGTGATGTTGAAGTTAAATTTGGGCGGTAAGTTAGATAGTGTTACTTTTTGAGTGTTGACAAGGGTGTCATCAGAATTAGACGAGGAAAATGAGTCTCTCGTGGTTTGGTCTTCGCCTTCTATGATTCCTTTAAATAATCTTTCTATCTCATCCTTGTTACAGGTTGAGAATTTGTTTCTATAGAAGTCCTGATTACTCCAAAGTTCATATAAGCTTAGAAACTTTTCATGAGCTTGCTCATAGGATGTGTTAGAAAATAGCTTTAAATAGTGAATTGATTGAACACTATTAGATATCACCACAAATATCGCAATTTGTTTAAAGTTTAGCGAGTGAATTGTGGCAAGAAGATGAAGAATCAATATTTTTAGAATCTCCTTCAGTATGGGGAAGTAAAACAGATCGAAGTTGGAACCCTCTGGCTTTTTCAAATCAGGTACACCACCCGGATTTCCGATGGTTAAGATATCATGACAAAACTGTATTAAATGAGTTATTACTGGCAACAATATTGCCAAAATGATCGATTTCTGATATATTATCGTAGTAGGCTGATCATTAGGAGTTAACCTATTGATGATGTATGATAAAAATAGCGTTGAGCTAAGATTATACAACAATAGAGCCGGTAGAGCAGTGAGCAATAATGATTGCTTCTTCATCGACCAATCCTTGCACCGTTCCTAACTATGTTATCAAGTTTTGCCAGCTCTTCTTAATATCTGAATGCAAATTTCAGTGTGGTTGCAAGAGGCTTTTGTGTAGTGTTTACTAGTGAGTAAGCAAAGTTTCCATGTCTGTAATTGGTTGAAATCAAAATAACATGCAGTACAACTCACATGACGTATTTTGTACATTCGAGTCCAATTGTCTAGGGTATACTTCGAGATAGTGAGTACGATCACAGTTTCTTACCCTATCGGTCTCAATGAGTCGTGTTGCGATTCGTATATAACGTGAAGTAGATCGAATTGAGTCAAATTGTTATCAAGTGGGGTGCAGCCCCAGCCAATTGACGCTACTGAAGAGTTTAACGCTTGCTTGCTTTGTGAAAATTGGTAGATAGATTCATCATATTGCAATAGCATCTGGTCCCAAAAGACCGATAGGATAAGCTTCAAGAGTGAATTGGTAGACATTTGAAAAGTCAACTGGATATCCAGTGACTTAAGTCAGTCTTCAACTATCATGTGACTCATATCACACTATGACCCACGTGATACAGACACGAGCTCTCTACATTTGGAGGCGAATTAATCTCAGAACCGGTTTTGCAACACGTCAATTACCACCATGTCTGATAGTAAATCCGTTATACCTCTCGAGTCAAATCCAGTAATATTCACAGAGCTCGCCCAAAAATTGGGACTCTCCTCAGTTTTGGAGTTTCATGATGTCTATTCGTTAACAGATCCAGACCTTTTGGCTTTTTTACCTAGTCCAGTGTATGGAGTAATCCTTTTATTCCCTTTGAGTCCCAATTATGAAAAGTATCGGGCTGAGCAAGACCAGAAAACAGATGGTAGCTACAACAATGAGCTTCTAAATGTTGTACACTGGTATAAGCAAACCATTCGGAATGGATGTGGATTATATGCACTTTTACATGTATTGAGTAATTTACCCAAAGAATTTTTGATCAAAAACCTGAAGCTTGAGTCTTTATTAGCCCATATTAATAGCAGTGGGCCAACTATAAGTGTCGACGAGATATCGAAATTAGTTGAAGAACTTGAAGCTTCTATCAAATTAGATGAAAACTATGGGCTGCAAGGCCAAACTGAAGCTCCTAGTGCAAACTCGTCAATCGAGTTTCATTTTATCACATATATTAAAGGCAGGAACAACCACATTTATGAATTGGACGGAAGAAGAAAAGGTCCTGTTGACCTAGGACAATCTGACGATGACGGCCACTTATTGAGTGATGCTAAGGTTGCAGAGAAGATTCAATTCTATATTGATAACGCAGACGAGGCCAACAAGCATAACTTTGCACTTATGGCAATTGGGCCATCTTTAGACTAATTCTTTAATAATATTATAATGACGCAACTTATGATGAATTACATTCGTTTAAACAAAATATTTCAATGCATGACCTAAGATCTTGATTCAAGGTTTCTATGTTGTTTTAGTCTGAGAGCTGAGAGAAAAAAACTTTGTACTAGTACGACCTCCTAGAATAATGAACCGAAATACCCGCTTTAAACTTCTCGGTGGCTACTCGACTGCTGTTCGTGAAAAACCCGCTGTTGATTGAGCGTGTATTCAAGTGAAGACTCTTCCAAAAGACTATACCTGGCCCTTTATATCAACCTTCTTGAAATCGCCGCCATTTAGTATCGCACTTAAGACTGTCCTGGCGCCTAAACAATCAAATCCATCCCCTTGGTACTGTCCCAATTTGTATTTACTCAAAAATTCCGAAAATTCAGAGGCATCCTTAAAGTCAAGCCTTCGCATAATAACCTCGCTACTGATCGTTCTATACCCTTTGCTTATTGCACTCAAAGCCTTCACTCGTGTCTTCTCAAGAATGTGATTCAAAATCATCCAATATCCCAAACTTATCTCTTTGATAGTTTTCAACTTATGCAATAATTGGAAAAATATATGATAGTTGCCTAGTAGAAGGGCTTGGTTGAGAACGAATAAATCATGTAAGAAACCAAACCAAATTTGTTCTTTTTTTGTTTTTTTGAATGCATCATAGTTGCGAATCTGAAGTTTGATTTTATATACTTCGCTATAATTGTTAGTAATTATCATGTAAATTGTTCTGAGTACCAAAAATTCAAGTTCACAACGATAAAACTTGTTGTCAAGTTTTCCTTCTTCGCTTTTTCTGGTAAGGTAATAAAGATATTTCAATTGTGACTGGCACTGATTGAATTCACCCAAATCACGATTTTGAAGAGAGATCTTCGCATTTGTCTCATAGACATAGATAGTGAAATCATTTTTGATATGCTGAACTGTCAAGTCTTGCCTAATTGATTTAAGTTGGCTTATGAAGTAAGAGTAACTTTTGCTCTCATTATACTTTCTTAGAACTAAATCAATACTTTTTATTAGTACTTCCTGTGGTCTAACCATTCCTGGAACCGGGTCAGAGGTTAGCCTGAGATAATTTCTTTCTAATACTTGGCTTGTTCCCACAAAAGTCGTCGATTTACCATTATTTGGCCCACCCAGGTCCAACCTAGATGTAGTTGGGATCTGAGGTAGTTCTGCCTCGAATCGCTGCATTCTTTGCATCTTTCTCGCCTTGGATTCGAAATCTGGTTTTCTTTTGAGCTTGTTATAATCTAAGAGGGGGGATTGGCTGGGTTGTACTGTGACCGATTCCTGCATCGGTATCGATTGTGAAAGATTCTTTTGTTGCCCGACTCCAAACCCAGCCAATTCCAATGCTCGCCTTTGTTCACATTCCAATTGTAACTCTTTGGTTCCATCAAGAATTGGAAGCTTCTGTTTGCTCCAATCATTTTCGAATAAAACATTCATTGCCAGAGCTCTACTGATTAATGTGTGTAATTGATGGTTGAATATTGGCTTTTGAGATTCATTTATTCTGAGGTTAGACCGCTTAAAACATTCTGTAACGAACTGATGCAATTCGGACGGCCAGTCCCCTGGAGAAATACGATTGGGCGATTTACCGTCTCCGGAAGCTACCGGTTGAGCTCCCCCTTCCCGTTTTAAATCCTTCTTGTTCTTCTGCTTACCATTTTTCTTCGTATTTCGGCTGATACTGGCAGGTGCCACTTCGTTATACATGCTACTCATATCTTCAAAGTGAAGTACTTCCCGATGCCAATTTCCTACACATTCGAATCGATGCATTCCTGCATATTGAGAATCAGTGAGCACAGCTTACAACAATGAAGGTATAGGTACCAAATGTCGTAAAAAATTACTATTAGAATTCTCTTATCTGAAAAAGTCGCACAAGACTAGATATCAATGAACGCTCTACAATAAAGAAAACCCAACAGTATATCATTATCAATCCTATATCTCTTATGTATCCACGACACGCTAGCAACATACAAACCGTGCTCTCACCAACTCTAAATCGTCTCTACCACTATATTCTAACTTTAAAACAAAAAGAACTACTCTCTTGTATATCAAACAATCTTTGGCCACAAGTAAGAAGTAGGTCGGTCCGGAACGCGAACTACTCCAGAACGTCAACGCGACGAGACAGTGATACCGTGGTATAAAACAGGTATCTAACCAAAAACGACCATAATAAATATAATACCGCACTAACTACTGAATAGATACAAAAAATATGGCTGCAAATATAAATAAAGCCTAGACATACGCCAATGATCACAAATTAAGTTAAACAAACGTACTTAAGCATCACCTTACGGGAAAATATACTGAGCCTTATTTAAAGCTAACCAAATAAACGAGAACCCACTCGAAACAAACAAAATCCATAAGGAAGTATAACGTCTTGCGTAAAAAATCTACTCGACGAATCACCGTAACATCATTTAAACCGAATATCAAAAATCAATACCTAAAGATTCCGCAACAAGACACGAATAGAAATGCAGGTGAATAAATAGTCTCGAACAACCCAAAACTACCTAGTATCATGCCAGGAAGCCTTTCTGACCTTCTATAGTTACATTATTCATTATAGCTTCACCTAAGCAAATTTTGCTAGACGACCTGGAGAATTCAGCAATGATGTCATTAGCAAAATAGTCTTTCTTACCAAGTGCAACAACTTATCCAAGCTTATTAATTATCTTCCAAGCTACAAAGGCAAGCAAATGACGTATCTCACTGTCGTCCTCAAAGTACTCCCAAAAAGACCATGATCGCCCCCAACTAATTACGCAAAAACCATGCGGGCATCCACAACTCAACTAAAGTAAAACTCCACTACACCTTGATACCATAGTATAAACCTTTAATAAAACGAATTGAAATATTTCAGTAATTACATCTGGCAATTTTGAAAATCAACCGAGAAGCTCCCTCGACAAACGTAAAATCACCAAAACCACTTAACAAAAATCCTAGCACTTGCCAAACATAAAAGATCCAAATCGACACCTCGATTTAACATTCAGTATCGTTAGATAGAAGCCTTCGCATATACTGCATCACTGAGTAAGAAATACCACAGATTGACAGGATATCACGCATATAATAATTCTCGAGAATAATATCAGACACTACTAGAACATGCTCTCCAAGAAACTAATTTTCAAATGTCGACTACCAACAATTCAAGTAAAACTATGAATGAAATATCTACTACGTAATAAATAACATCACGATGCTTCGCAAATACGTCATTGTTACACAATGAATAACAAAAATGTACATCAAAATTAACATGAATGTGAATTATCACCTTCGACACTAAACTTTCGAATATCAGCTTATTAGACTACTATCCGTTCTGAGTAGTAATATAAATACCTACAAAGAGTCTACGATAGAATTTAGTCTGATCCAAAAAAATAAAGTATTTAGACCAGAATAATCAAGTAGAGACGTAATACAATTGTGAGAAATTGGTCTTTAATGTTATCTCTGCAGCTCTAACCTATATAAAAAATTGTAGACAGCTTTGTTAAAATTCTGCTCTTCAACTTCAAACAATCCCAATTATGGTGCTCCCAATCAATAATAAACTTAAACTAATAAAAAGTTTACCTGTAACAACACATTAAGTACACTCACATTGTTAAAATTTCCAGAAGTTCCGAATGCTGACGTTAGGGGACTCGAATAGTTTCACTGAAGCATCATCAATATCTATCGACGTTCATCTCGTATTTCTAGTTCAAGAAAGTAACCACTAGATATATCATTCCGAAATAACACCCAATCTTGGTTACCTGAAGCTAAAGAAATTTACACAATGTGTACGCAGTATATCAATTTAGTTTAAATTGTGGTTTATTTTTACCCTACGATTAGGAAGTCCTCCAACTACAGTAGCACTCAATCTTTTAATATTTAATAGGAAGTACAATCCTTTTGCGATTTGATTTCAGCTGTCTTCAGTTTATTTATGTACGAGACATTACTAAAAAAATATGTCAGGTTGGCGTAGAAATCGGCTAATGAGCACCATAACAGCCCCTTATAGCACACACAATTGATCCATTGAAATAGTACGCACGCACGGTCACAACACAATTTTTTAAAGCCATTATAGATTTCGTACACTGTTATTTGAAGAACGAATGTACAATAAGAGTAAGAAGTGAATCTATAATTCAACAAAATTGTGTTGTAGCATTTCGAACGATATACGAAAAGATGATTTTATATTCAAGCACTAGACGAGATCTTAGATGCCATCATAATATTTTTGAAAGGACCTAACAATTCCATCATGGAGATGTCCGCCAAACATTGAGAATGTTAAAATGAAGTAATTACGTTATAAATCTACGGGGACCAGTAATCTTCACTGTTGATACTGTAAGCAGCATTTTGAAGATTTTGGGAAACTCCACAAACAAGAATCGACAACCCACGAGGTATATGGGTATACAATTTCAAACATCCTTAATATGATTTCTGCAGTAACAAGAATATAAGTTGTTTTCAAAAACAATTTACGATTCTAATTGATTGAAGCGCATCAAATTGGTAATATTAATTGGAATCAAATCTTGTGTAGTGAGCGTTATATTATCAGCTCTACAATATGGTTCAATTCGAGATGAGACTAGTTAGTACATTAGCTCAGTGTAGAGAATGTTCCGTAATTGTAGTATTGGTCAGTACGCCAGTTTATTGGATAAGGTCCGATGGATCAGATTCCTACTTCAAAATCAAGTGTTTTTGTTGAATTTAAGTTGGGGATAAACTCTAGAGTAAAGGAGTGCGTTTGGTGTAATCTAGCTCAGAGATAATTGTAAGTGGGTAATGCTTCAATATACCAAAGGATTCAAACTGATTTCTAGTGTGCGCGATTCTTCCAAGATCAAGGTCTTTTTAGATAGTGCTAAGACGCTCTTGAGCCTGTCAAGATTTCCGAGCTACTTGGATTTATATATATTATGACAAAACTTCCTCGATGAAACTATCTGACCCTCACCTCTATAGTAATTGAATTACTTTCAATCCATGAAATACTATCATTTTGGTATTCTTTTGATCATATTTTTGTAAATAAAACCAAAATACCAGATCTGTGCTGCAAAATTCTTAATGAATTAGAACGGCAACACTTACAATATGCGAACAAATCGCAGATTCACCAATAGATTGAAAAGCCTATTCTCTACACTACTTACTTTTCATGTTTCAATGTATTGGATGAGACTTAAGAGTTATCGGTCAATTTCTCATATGTGATATTTAAAAATGATTCAAGCTCTTCGCTTGATACTAACTGAAATGTAGTTATCTTCTAATCAGACGCGGCATTGGTCGTAAAGGTTGAATCACTGGACAAAAGGCTTGAATTTCTTAGAGTCTCTGGATGCGATCTAACCAGAATTAGAATCTTCCAGCCTTCTAGTAAAGCATGCCATCTTACCAATGGAAATAGAACATCATCAAGAAGCAAAGGTCCTTCTCATTGAAGATGAATATTACAAGCACACAACTTCTGCTTCAATAATTGGATATTGTTTTGAATGAATAATGGCAACATTTTCGCCTCTTATTCATTGTCCATTACGTATCAAACTAATAATGTAATTTTATGTTAAAAGCTGTAGCATTGTCACAAATTCAGATTGTCATTTATGGTTCATCACCAGGATGTTTATTCCTCTCTCTCCTTTCAGTTATATGAGATGATTTCCTTCGAAATTGCATTGTAACTTCGACAAAAATATTTTCAAACTAACCATTGAAGAGAATAGCAATCTTTCACTCAACGATATTTTGTCATGAATGAGCGTTTCTAGTTCTGACTATGTGATTATATCATTGCTTTGATCTAAGTGTGCGGTGCTTCTTGTAAAGTGAACGTAGAAGTTAATGAGCGTTGAGAACATGGGAGAGATGGATTCCTAGATAGCACTATTTGGTTCACTACCAATTGATTCTTACTACTCCAAGAGAAAGAATAAGTCATTGTGTAATCAAAACTTCGGCTATGTTCACTATTTCATGCTGCTCTTTTCTGTTTCCTACAATCTGATTCTCGCCCGCAATAGCATTTCATAATGAGCAATAAATTGATTTCCCTAGTACTGTAAGACTTACTTTCAATATTTCAAGATCATTGTGCAATTTAGCCCGTTTACCCGCATACTACTCTGACTCCCTTTGTCTAACACCCAACTATGAATGTTGTAGTCTATTAAAGGTATAAGCGACAAGTGCTGTTTTAAGCATTTCCAATAGGTAATAGTCCGATCATATTTGTTTGCTTTCACACATTCGAAATAAATCTTCTTCCTTTGTATTGTGGGTGCATTATTACTCCTGTGCATGTTACTTCCTTGAATATCTGATCGCTCTTGGCTTTCGCTCCAATATTTCCTGCATAAGGACGTGATGCGTATATTTGAGTAGATTGACAGTTTGAAGCTACACACTGTTGCAAGTTTTATTTTATTACCGGAATAACTTTCCATCAGAGTCTCCCTCTCTTCTCCATTGGGAATTAAAGGCTCCACTGCTTTCTTGCCTGTAAAGTCTGTAAGCCTCGCGAATGTGATTGATCTGTAATGGTCTCGGCTGATCCCCCATGTAATGTAATCGTTTATCATCTACCTCTACCTCTTTTCCTTGCTCCAAGCTTTTTAATGCTTTCTTTTTCTGGCTCTTCTTCTCGTCAATATCCAGAATTAATTTGGCTTGAAACTCCCGTTCTTGAACCTCAAATGCTCTTGTGATTATTTCCCCCAAAAACAGCTTTGAAATACCAGCTAACACAATTGCAATATTTTGAGGGATTGATTGTCCAAGAACACCGTTACATATTTTCTTGACACCTGGTTTATTTACGGTCATTCTTCGGTACGCTTCAAATCTTTCCATTTGATCATCAGTAAAATGAGATATCAATAGTCGTTTCTTGTCCTCTTCGCTTAGATCTCGATCTACTTTTGTAGCTTTTAACTCACGATAGCTCTCAACTAATTCTGGATCGTCTATGTCAGATATATCGCTTATATCTTCGAACTCATCGTCATCATCTTCATCTTCATCATCAAAGTCAAATTCACCATTGAGACTCGCTTGGTTATCTTCGGATTCACCCAAGCGCAGTTTTCTATCTAACTCGCTGTAAAATACTCTCCATATGAGCTCTTCATCCTCTTCATCCAAACTAACATCACTATTATATCCGTCACTAGAGGTATCGTCCGACATCTTATATCTATTCTCGTAGAAGATATACTTCAGTATTTTTTAAAATGTCCTGCAAACAAAAATGTCGCGTTATGAATCTCGGATTATTAGTATAGATGCTGTGTGAAGTTAAAGGATGAATTTTGAACGAGCACCCAGATCTCTCATTGATTGCAATTTAAGTTCACAAACTCAAAATCGATAAGGGTGGTTATCAAAGTTCACCAAATAGAGTATTCTCTTTCGATCATGATGTTATGATATCTCCTTGTCGCAAAAAGGTCGTTAACTCAACAGATCTATAATTTTGCATAAAATTTACATGAATTCGGAAAAATTGCGACTGTCTGCAAATTTACTACTGTCATAAAGCTTAAGCTTGAAGATTTGCGGAATTGTAACCCAAATAATTTTGATCATTATGTTGAAAATATTATTACCCTATATATACTTTCATAGTCCACGTATAGTTTATTTAACTAGTATAACTCGATATTTTCTCAGCCCTTGTTAAAAATCTTGTCCAGTTTCCGCTCGGAGACCTCATTATCTCTTCTACCAAGAGTGATATATCCTTTTGAACTAAATCAAAAGTTTCACTTTTGCGTGGATTAGCGTTTAAGAAGTTGACAATATTGCGAATAGTCTTCAATGTTTTAAATCTTGTGACTGAAGCCAATCTCATATCTAGATTATTGCTGGGATTAGGCGAGATTCCTAATTTACCTTCAATTGTTGCTCCGAATAGATCTATAAATTTCTCCCTGGCTTCATTAAGTTGATTCAATCGAAGCAACTCAGTAAATGACTTAGACTCAGTTGTTATGTCACGGGAATTAGTCTGAGTGTATGGAAGAACAATCTCGATGGAATTGCCAACGAGAGAAGCCGGATCTTCAGTAATTTCATCAAACGAAATTTCGATTTCTATTTCATAAAGAGTGTTCAACTTGCTAATATATGGCTCAATAGCTTCCTCAAGTCGATGATTTATGTCTGTAATACTCTTTAGTCTCTTGTCACAGATGAAACTAAGGACTAACTTCTCAGATTCAGAAACCCCATTTTGTGCTATGAACAATTCTGCTACCAACAAATGATGAATGATTGTTTGTGTTATGAGGTATGGTAAATCATTCGAGTGTATCGAATCTAGGTTGTAAAAGAGGATCAGCTTTAGCTCTTTTTCATGAAGGAGTATCGCATTTTCTTCTCCGAGTACAAGCTCAACCACGTATTGACCCTCACAAACAGTTTTGTTCACTTCAGATTTTCGAGATAACTCATCAATAAGGTCAATTTTTACAGGAACTGGGAACAATTGCTCGATTTCATAATTCAATTGCTTTTGACTAGCCTGCACTAGATCAGGAAATCTAAATCCTAAGTCTCCAAATCTCAAATGAATCGGTATCACATTTAAAGATCCACTGTGAATTATGTGATTCAAATTCTTCAACTCGTCACTCCCTATATTTGTGAACTTCCTTATAAGTAATCCAACGGTCAAGAATAATATCAGATAGATAATCCGATTTTTCATCGTGTGAATATATCCTGCTTGTTGATTTATCTATTCAGATTGGTATGCAAGTAGTGACCTATATGCAGTATCTTCAGTATAATGAGAAGAGCTCGAGATTCTTTTTAAGGTTTCTTACTCCAGTATAGGATGCCAAAGAGTTCTATACCTATCGAAAAGGGGATAGATCCCAAGTTACAAGAGGACGATTATGTGCATACAGTTTACAATGAGATAGCGTCACATTTTTCGCAGACTCGTTTCAAACCATGGCCAGTTGTGGAACAGTTTCTTATGAGTAGACCGGATCATTCAGTGGGGTTGGATGTTGGTTGTGGCAATGGGAAGTATCTCTCCGTAAACGATAAACTATTTATGATTGGAACTGATAGATCTGACGGCTTAATAAAGTGTGCTTATGACAACTCCTCTGGAAAGTTCAATTTAGGAGTTGCAGATGGTTTGCATTTACCTCATCGCAACGATTCGGTTGACTTCGCTATTTCTATTGCCGTGATACACCATTTTGCTACTAGAGAGAGAAGAATAGATGCGATGAGGCACATACTCTCAAAAGTTAGAACAGGTGGCGAGGTTCTCATTTATTGTTGGGCATTAGAGCAAGAGAATTCAGTCCGTGGCTACAAAGAAGGAGATGAACAAGATATATTAATTCCATGGGTATTGCAAAAGAAGCAAGAAAAGAAACAAAAGCCGAAAAGAACCAAAAGAGGAGATACTGGCGCTCAAGTTCAATCCAACGAAGCACAGGAGGAGAAGGTAGATGAGGAGGTGTCTCAAGTCGAGCCTCAGGTGCCTGAAGAACCTGTCACCAAATACCGTTATTACCACCTATACAAGAAAGGAGAATTGGTTGAAGATTCTTTGGAGATTAAGGAGTGTACCGTTGTAGATCATGGATACCAGAAGGATAATTGGTGGGTAATAGTTAAAAAGATTTAATGCATTATCTGATTATATTTTCTCTAAACACTGTAATTTCGCGTCAACTTTTTTCTGAACAAAGTGTATCGCGACAAGCAAATTTGGTATCTAATGTGAAGAAGAAGGTTCGTTGATATCTTAGGCAATGCTATCACCGCAGGAGAAAAGGGATAAGATCATTCGAGCAACAGATCTCGACGCGTTAGCTTGTAGGTTCAGCGCCAACAATCAATCCTATTTAGAACCTAAAGATAAATATATTGACAAGTTAATATCTTCTTACCAGTCGAATCTCCAATTTTGTGACGGCTACAGTAATTTATCTGCTGGCAGAACGCTTAGACTGATATTCAATGAAAGGAAGCTACCATTAATAAATAGAGGAACATATTTCAGAACTAAACTGATCGATGCCATAACTGAAGAATTCATTAATGAACACAACGAGTGTCAAATTATTTCATTAGGAGGAGGCTCTGACACTAGAGGATTTAGAGTACTAAAGGACCACAAGAATGTCAGGTACGTGGAAATTGACTTTCTGGAGTCCGTAAAGATCAAGAAAATCGCAATACTTCGAGATGAAAGCTTGAAACAGATAGTGGGACATGTTGACGATAACACAAAACTTGAAATCAACTCAAGAGAGCAATTCCGGGAGATTCATCCTGACTTTCACACCAATTCATATCACCTAATTGGATTTGATTTAAGAAAACTTTCATCACAAGAAACTAACCAAGAGTCTAGTGCTTTACAAAAATATGTCGATGAATCGTTACCGACCCTTGTTTTAAGCGAATGCGTTCTTTGTTACGTGTCCCCAGAGGAAAATGAGAGTATAATCAACTTTTGGAAACAGCATTGCAAAGATTTGGTCTCTTTTTTGATTTATGAGCCTATGTCTTTGAATGATGCATTCGGTAAAACAATGGCTAAAAATTTGATGGAAAGAGGAATCAACCTACAAACGTTTAATGCATTGCCCAACTTAGAATCAAGGAAACTATTTCTTTCGGAGAGATGCAATCTTTCAAAGATAAAACTAACCGATATGAGTGATGTAGGTGGTTATTTCAAAGGTGATAACCTGAAACCTTGGATCAAGCCCGACGACTTGAGAAGAATCAATAGCTTGGAATTAATTGACGAGATTGAAGAGATACGACTTTTATTTGATCATTATTGTCTTTGCTATGGTGAATCCAACTCAAGCACAAATGGAAGGTCCTTCCAGGGAATAAATAAGTGGAATTGGCGAGTCGAAGATCGCTAGTATCACTTTGCAACATTGTAATTACCAATCTATCAGGCTTACACTACGTCTCATTTATTGATTGCAGTTTTGATAGACACTCGAGTGTGGAAATATGCTGCGGGAGTAGTTGACATATAATCATCAAGTCGTAAGATTGAACTTTCGATAAGCAAAATAAATTGCATAGTAACTCCGTAATTTGCATTTCATTTTAAGCTGTTTGCTAAAAGGTGCGATTTAAAAGAATTGATATACCCAGCTTCTACAAACGATAGAACGATAATAGTAATTCGAACTGTTGTGAGGGCCTCATTAGTAGTACCACAATCTTTAATTCATTGCAATCTAGCTGAATTTTATATGAATCGTTCAATCTGATAATTCAATTCCTGAATAGTGATTAGATATATATTACGTGAATTAATTTATTATTACTATATAATAGCTTAAACACTTGATTTATCCCACTACGAACTAGTTAAACAATTGTAACTTTATTTATCTCTACTACAACTAGTTAAAACAATTATAAATTTATTTATCTTTTAATATGTAAGTGGCCATTTAAAATTTCAAGATTTAAAGTTGACAGATCTTCTTAGTATCTTTTAGGTTGTTGAATAACTTTTTTGTCATGCTCAACTTGGAGTTTCTTGACTCTGTAGAATTCCGGTGCTTTAGAGGAGTTGCTCATCTAGATATTATCCCTACCACCAGGATAGTATCCTCAGTATTATGAGTATTAATATTCAACAAAATTAATTTTGGCCCAATAAACTTTCAGTTTTTGTTTCCTAATCTTGTTATACCTCAGCACTTCTGACTAGTATTGATCAGGTACTAGTCAGAACTAGTAGTAGTAGTCAAGACTCATGTAGTCTTTAAAATAACTTCTCTTTTTTTTTTTATCTTATACCAAATATACCATTTCTAACAGTGAGTTATTTTGAGGTGTCATTAGCTGCTCTTTCAGAATGTTGACAAGTTCACTTAAGGTTACCAAAGACGATCGCCCTACCACCAGGCTAGTTCCTTTGGATTTTATAAGCTTGAAGCCATTCATTCTCGATCAACTGTTTTCATATTACTGGCCCAATAGCAATACTAATACAGTCTTTGAATTTTCGGAGCAACTAATTTCCTATTGAGTATCGTTTTTAATACTCAATCTCTAACTGTTATGTCTTTACTTTGGTTCTTATAAGCTTATTGTCAGTCATACTTTAATCCATTGATTGTTTTCGAATTTCTGGCCCATTAGTAATTCTATCATAGCTTTTTGGATTTTTGTAGTACCGGCTGCCATTGAGTACCTTTTTTAATACTCTATCTCTTTAACCCTTTGATCTTAATACTTTATCTTTTTATGAGTACGTTTTTATACTCTTTATATTTTTCCTTCTTCAGCATTCTAACTCTCAAACTTGGGGAGTATTAGTTATACCTAGTAGTATCCTTTCCCTTTTAATTTAATGAAAGCAATTTCCTTTTCTAGCTCTATAATTTTGCACCCAAAATTTCTCCACCAATGTCAAGACTACTCCACATTTTACATACGGAGATCACTGAGAAATTCACGAGCAGCCCATTTCATTTTGGTGATTCTCTTTTTCATACTAGTCTTTTGACATCCGGCTTCAAATTTCATGTCTTCCATGAAGTCCTCGAATTTATCCTTGCTTCTCTTGCACTTTCCATGTAAAGAATTTGAGTATTTCAAGTCTTCGAATTTGCTGCCAATTCTTTTGATCTTCATCTTCAATTTGTCCTTGATACTAGGTTTGGAACATACAGGAATAAAAGGAAGATTGTTATAATGGGGAACCGAAGCTTTCCCCCACATTTCTTCCTCCCTTTTGGCCATTTCAATGTAGTCACTTCTACATTGAAGTTTTATTCCCGCAGAATATCTTACATTGAGTTGCACTGGTTCACTCACCTGCTTTTGGTATTTTATTCTTTCCTCACATACCTTTTGCTTCTCTTGTACTGGCTTGCTCACCTGTTTCTTTTGGTAATTCATCCTTTCCTCATTTACCTTTTCCCAATGCAACTTTTCTTGTTTGAGTTTTTGCATTTCCAAGTGTTGTTTGAAGAACTTGTTCTTTTCGGCAATTTTCCTCATCATGTTTCTTTCCATTTCCTGCCACTCTCTTTCTTCTCTTTCCATTCTTTCCTTCCTCTCTTTTTCCATTTTTTGTTCCCTTGTGATGCTTTCCTTCACAGTCTCAAGTTCATAATAGATATCCAAGATTTCGTCGACAAGTCTCGATTGTTCTTCGGACTCGAACTTTATTGGTTCAATACTTCTTTGACGAGAAGGCTTGGGTACGGAGGTCTGGTCATTTTCTTTCCAGGGATTTTTATTATCAATCAAGTCTTGAACAAAATCTCCCACAACATCTCTGTATTCAATATTTTGGTCAGAGACTGAAGGCCACGATTCCTCCGAAGAGATGGTCAAATTCTTTTGCCCGCAAGTTGAAAAAGATTGTTCTTGTAAAGCTACCGTTTCAATCTTGTCATTTTCTGCAGTGTTGCTAGGTTTCACTGAAGTATTACTAGGCAAAGATGTTTGCTTCTTGACTATATTCAATGGTTTGGTTTCTTCGAACACATCAAGCCAAGGGTTTTGCTTCTCGACCATATTCAATAGTTCGGATTCGAACAACTCATCGAGCAAAGGTGTTTGCTTCTTGATAGTCAATGGCCTACATTTTTCAAGCTCATTAAGCTGAACTGCTTCCTCCACCTTTTCTAAGGATTCAATTTGAAGTTGAGCTGGTTCTTCTACCTTTTCAGAAAAAAGCTTGGCTGCATCGGCCACCCTCTTTATGGTTTCAGTTTTAGGCTGAATTGGCTCTTCCTTTGCTTTTGCTGGTGCCGGGGTACTCTCAATAATTCTAGCAGTTGACTTTGAAGAAGGTGATTTCGAAACTGATTTTCTCGATTTTTTTCCTTTCTTCCTAAGAGTTTTACTCTTCTTGGAGGTTTTCTTGTTACTTCTCAAGCCTGTTTCCTGTTTTTTATCACTTTCAGGAATTTGACTTATTTCGTTGAAAGAAAACCGTCTAACTGGAATAACAAAATTGTTACTCTTTTTAGTTTCATTGGAATTATTGGCAATTCCTTCAAACATAGCAATTCGGGAAGACGTCTTGGTTTGAGGCTTCAGAATTATCTTCTCTAAAGATTCAGCAACCGGCGCCTTGGTTACTAACTCAGCAGAAGCCGATACTTGCTTAGTCTCAGCCTTGACTTCTACCGAATTGTTAGTGAGAATACTTTGAGAGTCGCCGGCAACTTCACAAGATTTCTTCGATTGTTTGCAATTGTCATCAGTACTTTCAATTGAAGTTGCTGAGGAATTTTGGATTTCAGCACTGGAAAAGACCAGCACTTTAGCAGATTCGGGGTCTGCGCAAGTTTTAGTTTCTGGACTATTTGGCAAAGTGCTAGCATTCAGTGATTTTCTGCAAGGTTTTTGAATTGGTTCTTTCGTAGCTAAGCTTGAGGTGCGAAGTTCTTTTCTTCTTTCTTTGATTTCCTCAATGTAATAAAGCAATTTTTGGCAAGCAGAAGTTTCGTATTGATTATGAGCAGCTAAGCACTCAATTTGGGAAGTGAGCGCTTTGTCAAAAGCTCTGAGGGTTTTGGCAGATCGTTCACCCAAAAACTTTTGGAAATCGGATTCAGTGAATCTCTCGAGGTCAACTTCACTTCCACCAAACTTTACTCTCACTCCAACAGTATCAAGACCGTTGGTGACACCCTGAAGACCGTTCAGGTCATTTTCAGGGTCTTCGATCAGGTTGGCTGAAGGCATTTGCTGCGTAGCGCAGCTGAATTCACATTCAGGTTCGTTCAACTCCTTTGCTAAATCGGTATCGTTTGGCAACATAGCACCACGAACTACTAGATCAGTATCCGGAGCATCCAGATTTCCTTCAGCCGAAAGATCGGGATCCCCTAAGGAGGGGAGGAGCTTTTCTCTCTTGAGAGAGAGGCTGCTGTCCTCAGGTTTCTTGGACTCAAAGAGATCCAAGGATTGGAGGCTGGCAGCGGAGGCGACGTGAGCGTCGGAAACAATCGAAAGTGACATTAGTAACTTTCGGGGTGATGATAATAAACTAATTTAATAAAACGAGCTTATTAGAGAAGAAGAAGAGGAAAGGGGAATTGACTCGCAACGAACTTATATACTTTAGGGGTCTTGTTTGTGCACAAAGGATCTTGCAATTTTTTGCAGCCAAGGTCGGTCACAGACACAACTTAAATGACCACGGGACCTCTGTATTATCGCAAGAGGAGCACGGGATCATAAACAGCTAACGAGGGCTACCCAAAGTGTAAAAATGTAATCAGGTTGTGCACAGATTTGACACAACTCGTAAATTTTTTGCACCCAAAATCTCAAATCCCGAGGCTAAAAATTCTGCCATAGGTGCGCGTGCATGGCTGCAGGGCAGCTTGGCACTGACATAACATGAACATTCTAGTGCAGAATGCATGAAATAGGCTTCAAAGAACCAAATAAGCTTCAGAACTTGTGAATGAAGTTGTCCGAGCAATTCAGCTTTATGTTTCTCCAATTGTTGCGTTAGTCTTAGTAAACGTATCCTCCTTTCGATAACCTGTAAAATACATCAGCCTCAAATCAGTACTTCATTCGAAAGATTCTTGCCACTGTGTTCTTATTCATCAGTCGTACTTTTGTTCGTTGAGTTGACAGTGATTAGTGTTTTCTAGTCTATTTATTGTCCAGACCAATAATCTCTTGCCACGTCTGCCTTCTTTCTTCAACTCAGCCAACAATTTAGTTCTAATGCGGGCTGGCAATCCAGATCCCTTTTAGGCAAAAGCAGTGTAGAGCTGCACGAGAGTATCACCGGCCTTGCCGAACTCAAGAGCATCGTTTCTAGACGAACTACCACCACATCACACGAGAACCACGTCGGAGGACTGACTTGCTTAATCTAGTAACGCATCTTGGGCCACTCTTAACTCGATGCTCTCAGATAAGAATAATGGAAGAGCGGATCTGCTCAAATTCCAAGTCTCCATGTCCTGCCAACTGCCAATTTCAAGTTTTGTCTTCTTTCCTACAAAGCGAACGCGTGCGCAGCTCAGCTCAAAAGTATAACCTCGCAGTTTTGACATCTGAAAACAAATTTAGTAGGATAGATGCAGGCGCAATGATATTATGATGTTTCTTCCGTTCTCGTTTATCTTAGAGCCCATAGCATCCTATATTGACTAAATAAATCTTTTATGTCAAATTAACAAAATGTCAAGCCCATTTTGTTGGGCTTCAAACAAGAAAAGCCTTCATGGCCAAGTTGGTAAGGCACCTCACTAGTAATGAGGAGATCGTCAGTTCGAATCTGGCTGAAGGCATTAATTTTTTCATCTTTGTCGAATACATTTTGTACTAATTTTTTTGAATCTTAACTATAATATATACATACTGTAGAGGACTGCACGCGTTTAGTTATTTTCGTCGAGAAACTTTTTATTATTCATGAGTTCATCTATACTGTCCGTTAAATGAGTTGTATCCAGTTTGCGAAGCGTTGCCGAAACCGGTGAATTGGGGCTGGAACTGCTGCCCTTGTAGAGGCACTTGTGATTGACCAGTTTGTTGTGGCTGGGAATATTGAGCTTGCAGGAACCCTCCTTGCATCATTTGCTGCTGTTGTAGTTGCTGTTGTAGTTGCTGCTGTTGCTGTTGCTGTTGCTGCAAATCTGGGGTTACTGAATACCCAGCATTCGATGTAATTTGTGGTTGATTGTATAATGATAAAATATTTTGTTTGTTTGTCTGTTGTGCCATCAATTGTGGATTCGTTTGTTGCATTAATTGTTGCTGGTGCTGTGGGTTATTAGGATCCAAGTATTGTTGACCGTTAGAATCAACATAGGATACCTGGCCTGTGACAGGATCTGTAAATTGATATATTTGAGGCTGTTGACCAATTGAGCCCGCCGTACTTGGTATACTGGCTTGGCTTCCCGCGGCCCACCAATCATCTTGTTGTTGCCCTTGAGATTGAGGTTGTGAGCTTGGTAAAGAGGAGGTGGCCGCTGGTCTTTTTGGAAGGTCTGGGGGAATCTCGCTTTGTTGTGGATTAACCTTCGCATCTTGTTCCAATATATCTAAAGCAAGATCAATTACCCCATTACTCAACAACAAACTCTCTAATATGGAATCTCTATTGTTGTATCCGTATCCCATGATTTTTGACACCTGGCCCTGGAACAAGGTGTTCTCGAAAGTGGTCAATTTTCTGTGTGAAAGACGAGGAATGTCTGCTTTCGGGGCAGACTTAGCATGAGATCCTGATCTCAGCCTAGTGTTTCCCCCATTTGATAAGTATGAGTTCAGTCTAGATCTTCCGGTGGGTGCCGCTGAGAGATATGAGTTCAGTCGAGATCTTGAGAAGATGCCGTTTCTTCCAGAATCACTGTCGTCTGAATACCTACTGTGTTTGTCATCAAAGTCACCCAACTCGACTCCGTCATCACGGAACATACCCAAGATGTACTTATTTCTAATGTATTGCTCCACTGCATAAGGATCGTCGTCTCCGTCATACGGAAATGGGATCCTTTTAGGGTTCCACTTCTTTTTGGCTCTCTTATTTCCAATCTTTTGAAGTGATCCGATTTGATCCGATGACCATGTATCTAAGGTAAGAGACTTTACCTTTGATACATACTCCAGAGGGGGACTTAAAACCTTCTTATGAACAGATGCACATCTTCCACAAAGAAAGATACCAATATTGACGGAAGCCCAAGTAGGATACGACGCCCCACATTCTCCACACTTATTCTCATTTGCACGGTTATTGACGAGCTCAATCAACTGACTCTGTATTTGTTTTTGATACTTCTTTGACGACATTCTTTCCAATTATCAGGTTTCGATACTTGAAAGACTCTATCTTCTTCGTAGTCCATGTATGTGCTGTATAAATTATTTTCAATTTTTATTGGGCGTGCAGTGCTCTCAAAACTTTATGCAGAACGTTTTTGCAGCGTATTTTAAAAGTGCCCTCAAGAACTGTTGAAGACAATGGTGAGATAAGCTGGCTCTATTCTTTATCTATATATTAAACCCTATAGAACTTTTGAATCTCCTAGCACCTATACTCCATATAGTGAGCTCAGACACATTTATATTTATTGAATCAAGGTCAGTATCAACTGAACCGAGTATATTGTTTATCTCCTCGTAGTTCGGCACAAATTCCGGATTGGAGAGCTCTCCGATTTGTAGGGTTATATGAAACTCCATTTTCTCTGGCTGACTGATAGCTCCCACCGAGTTTGCGTTCGTAAATATGTGTTCGGTTAATCCCTCGAAAAACTCCAGCACCCTGGGCTCTATTTCTATCACACCTGCAAGAAAAACGGCATCCTTCAGACTACTTGGATATAGTTTAAGATTCTTGCGAAACTTGAGGTTTACATAGTTTTTGGGTGTAGTGTGACTCCCCAAGAGTGCATTTAGTCTCTCTTTACGTTGCACTTCGTCTTGATCCAATCCCACTATACCCTTGTTTATTGGAAGTTTCTGAATGGAGTGGGTAAGGTTTTCTTTGAATTGGTCTAGTTTGTATTCTTCTGCATCAATATTGGGGTATATTGAGATGTGATATTTTATGTTGGTCATACGATTCACATCCTTCCATATGTAGTTCTTGGCCATCGGGAGTGCTATTAATGCCTTCTTACTAGCAGCTTGAATAGTCTTGATAGAATTAATTGAAGGTTGCCATGGAATGTAGATAAATAGCGAACTTCTATGCATTATATTGTTGGTGTAGTTTTGCAGATATATATTTATGCTGTGAGGATTGTAAAATATTTCCTCCTCTTCCTGATCTAACTCTCCCTGATCTTGTACAGTTTCGTGATCTCGTATCTGTTCTTCCTCCTCTTCCTCTTCGTCTGACGAATATAGCTGGATAGATTCCATAAGAAGCTATTGCATTCGAATCCTTCTTTTAATATGCAGTATATATTTTTCGAAGACATTGAATAAGCTGCGCGTTTGAATTGTGGAATTATAGTAGTTCATCTGTCAGATGATAATTTCCGGCTCATATCGGCAAGCAATGTGACAATTGAGTGAATAAAACTGGTGACCTCCATATTTCACGGTTTTAAAATGATAAAACTTGGCAGTCCCCTCTTTCTTCGGTATCCTGTGTCCAGATCAAGTCCTTGTTTGACAGCATGGACAGCCGAGAATACTGCAAATAATGTTGAAACATGTGAATAAGGTAGTAATGTAGACTCTACATCCACTCTCGGAAATAAGACTCTATAAGTCATATCATTTGTCCAAGGATATCTTCTCTATAACTTAAAATATCTGATCCCCTCGATTTTTCCCCACATATCAATTCTCGGGCTTTTTATTAAGAAGCACCTGCACATGTCGCAAGCAGTGAGCTTATTTAAACCAGATAAGCTCTCGAATTCGAAGTCCTTCAGAGACAAATGCCACCTAAGAAAATCACCAGGAGGCACGCGAGGACGTTTGCATTGATTGCAGATGCCTTTTTCCATGGAACTTTGAAGGAAGATAAGGTATTATGGAATGATTCAATCGATACAGATGCTATCTCAGATTACGACCGCCCTTCTAAGATTCCGGGCTTTGGTCCGGCCATCCAAGATTATGTAGAGAGTCACTCTCAGGATATGATCAACAAGTTTGCTCTTTTGATGTCTATTCTCGACTCTTACCTTGCACCGGTTTTGACAGGCACTTTCACTACTGTTAGAGACATGTCGCTTGCTCAAAGAGAACAGTTATTGATATCTTGGAGAGATTCTCCGTTTGCAACAAAGAAACTTTTGTTCAGACTCTTTTATGGGCTATCAGTGCTGGCTTTGAGTGAGTGTTCCGCAAACATTCTGAATAGAGTAAACAAGTACCCAGGCAAAGACCTCCAAAAGTTTCTTTCAGAGGTTCAAACTTCAGACTTGTTCAAGTATCCAATGGAAGAGAAACCTAGAGAACACGATGCAACTATTCACTTGTCTGATGTTGATGTTTTAGTCATTGGGTCGGGGGCAGGGGCAGGCGTTGTCACCCATACACTTTCCGAACAAGGTTTTACTACGTTGGTCCTTGAAAAGAGTAAATATTACCATATTTCCGATGAAAATGTTGATCAAGTGAATGCCAACAAAGCATTATATGAAGAAGGCGGAGCGGTTTCATCTTCAAATGGACAAATATTTGTGCAAGCAGGAGCTACATTTGGTGGTGGAACCACCGTCAATTGGTCTGCTTCACTCAAAACCCCCTTCAAAGTAAGAAACGAATGGTACCAAGATTTCGGTATCGATTGGGCAGCCACAGACGAATTTGACAAAGCCACGGATTTTGTTTTCAAGACCATGGGTTGCAGCACAGAGAATATCAATCACTCCTTCGGAAATAAGGTGATATTGGATGGTGCTTCAATACTAGGCTACGAAGCAAAAGAAGTGCCCCAAAATCACGGGGGTTTTCCTTCGCAAGACGAAGGATTCACCTTCGAGGGAGTTAGATACGGGACTAAACAAGGTTCAGTCGCCAAGTGGTTTAAGGATGCACAGCGCAAAGGATCGAAATTTATGGACCAGGTGAGTGTTGAGAAGATCATTCACAAGAATGGTGTTGCTACAGCAGTGCTTTGTAAGAATAAAGAATCCGGTAATACATTTACCATAACAGGCTTCAAGAAAATCGCGGTTTGTGGAGGAGCTGTGAACACGCCGGTCGTGTTACAGCGTTCAGGGTTCAAGAACAAGCATATTGGATCCCATTTGAGATTGCACCCCAGTACTGCAGTTTACGGTGACTTTGGAAAGGACGTTGATACAGAGGCATATAAGCATCCTATTTTAACTACCGTTTGTACTCAAGTTGACGACCTCGATGGTAAGGCACATGGTGCAAAAATAGAGACCATTTATCATATTCCTTCTATTTATTCCGCTTTCACACCATGGAACGGATCAAAATTCCACAACAGGGCCATGTCACGCTACACTCATGTCGCCCCTATTTTACTTATCACTAGGGATACTTCGGAAGGAACAATCACATATGACAAGGCCAAGCCCGAATGCAAAATACTTGAGTACTCTATTAACGACTACGACCTTAGAGCACTCAAAGAAGCGTTTTTGATCGCATCGGACTTATTGTATATCGAAGGTGCCAAAGTAATTGTCCATCCGCAAACTGGAAGTCCATCGTTCACCTCTGACAAGCCGAAGTCCGAAAGATCAATTAACGACTCTGATTACACCAAGTGGAGAAGAAAAGTTTCGAAGATCAATTTTGAACTTTACAAGGTTATGTATGCGTCGGCACATCAAATGTCTAGTTGCCGTATGTCAGGCAAGGGCCCACGATACGGTGCATGCGACCCTAAAGGAAGGTTGTTCGAGTGTAAAAACGTATATATTGCAGACGCAAGCGCTTTACCAACTGCCAGTGGGGTTAATCCCATGATTTCCGTCATGTCTGTTGCTAGGCTAGTCGCCAATGGCATGGTTAAGGAGTTGAAGCCTGGTGCAAAACTCTAATTTATATTGACAATTTATATGATGAAGACCAGAGTAACAATGTCACTGTAAGCAATAGAAAGTTACTTTTCAGTGACTTCGTATAGTATGCTGGTACAGTTGAGGAAATACTTCAAATTTCTATGGTCCGACTTGGCTAAATCCTCGAGCCCTGCGAACCCAATCGGTCCTCTATCACATTCGCTACAGATAAGAAGACGTTCAACGTGCAAAGGGCCTTCAGAATCACCCAATGTAACGGAAGTAGAAATATCCGGAGATGTTCTGGACACTCCGATGTTATCGAAGTCCCACACGTCGTCGACTTTGTAGAACTTGTTCAGGCGTTTGGAGCCGTCAGACTCTGATCCGGGAATGACCATCTCAGGAGCGTTCTTCACCTCCACCAAGCTTCCTCTCAACTTATCATCAACGGGAATGACCTTAGCATTGCATTTGTCAAACGGACATCTAGCGGATACTTTCTTGTTTGAGGAGATCAATGCCTCTAAGTCGACGGTGTCGTACGTTTTGTAGCTCATTAGAGGCGATATATTTTTATGTTCGGCACTACTCGAACCTTTATGATCGCATTGTAAATATTCGCAAAAGAAGCTAGAGAAGAGGTATCATTGAAACATCATTGAAGCTATTAAAATATCATTGAAGTTATCGAAGTATCATTGAGTACCATTGAGTATCATTGAGTATCATGTATCATGTGCTCTGATATGATTTGACATGGATGCTAACAAGATACGAACAGCCATCAGATGTCTGCCGACAGAAGTACAAAAGTAGACAAGAAGATTAGTAGCCGAAATTCTTCCCATTGATCTGATCAGACTCTATAGTTTTATGTACGAGGTACATAAACAATCGTCATCTCCTGCTGATCTCTCCATTCATTTTCTTGTAAATGTACCAGAGACTCCATTAAGCTAATTAATTGCCTAATCGGGCGTAAACAATAACATTGATTCAAGCCCGAGAATTCAGCCTGGAGATTAAGTGCTGAGATGGTCTCCCATGTCTCCCAATGAACAATTCACTAACTCTGTATTATTACGAATTTTCACCAGATAATTGAGAAAGAAATTAGTTCTTCCAAGCGATAGAACAAACAATCACTACAATCTTCATATTCGACTTACTTGCAAAGAAATTTGGAACAGTGATAAAGCTTGGTCCAGAAGCTTGGGTGGTTTAAAATGAATGTGTTAAGCCTCATATTTTTCACATCCTCTGTCCTTGCCTGGAATACCCTATATTCATACACCGATGGTAGAATCTACCTACATTTGTCCAACAATGATTTGGTAGGACTCAACTTCTCGATAAGTGGATACAGTAAGATGCTGGATTCTGAGCTAGAATCGGAGTACTTGAAGTCTGGCCAGAGTATACAAACATTAGCTGCCCCTCCTGCAAATTCTACATTGTTTTTGGCCGGCAATGAACTTTTTGGCATAAATGAAGGGTCCAATTCTCAAAGCGATGTTTGTGGTGATGGCTCGCTAAATATCATAAAATACAACGCTGCAAAAGATCTGTGGCAAAATGAAACTGATAGCTTGAACTTCAATGACATCAATGACTCGTCATTCTACCAATACTCAACGGTTTTGACCTCACCATCCGACAATAAGACAGTCTACATTTATGGAGGGTTATGTGAAAACACTGGAGACGTGTCTAACAGAATGTTGTCATTAAATCTCTCGTCAATGAAACTCTCCAATATCTCTACCTCCACCAAACCACAATCTTTCTATGGGGCTGCCAATTTACTAGCCCCAAATCCACAAACTCAACTCGTAATAGGGGGACAAAGCAGCCAAGGCTGGCTAAACATGTACCAATTGGCCACATGGGATTTCAGTTCTGGGTGGTCATTCAAACAAGTTAGCGACACTTCAAGCAGCAAAACTGTCAACGCAAGAAAATTCGCTCTAACTCTACCAATTTTTAAGGCTTTATCGGACAATTCGATCAATACTATCACAGATCAGTTATCAATCTCTGAAATTCTACTAATTGGTGGACAGGTATCGAACAAAGCTTCACTGCCATCGTTTTCGAAACTTGTATTGGACACCAATGCTTGGACTTGGAACTCTTCTGCCAAAGCGGATTTGGATCTCGATCAGATTCTAGGTGCAGCCACCATATTTAACACACTAGTTGTGGTCAACTCAACTACAGAGACAAATAAAAGAGACGATACTCACTACACAATTAGCTTATATGATGTGGACTCGTTCGAGCCCGTTGAAGACCTCCAAAAAAATATAGCACTGCTCGAAAAATCCAAAGGTAGTTCTAGCAATTCCGAGTATAAATCAGAAGTACAAAAGAAAGCAATACTAGGTACTGTGATACCCATCAGTGCATTAGTAATACTAGCTATTGGATTTTTTGGCTTCCGAAGATACAAACAGAAAAAGGACTCTCAAGATGAAGTAAGTGAAATCGACTACCAGTTCGGAAACTATTTTGATGCAAATTCGATGAAAACTTTCAACATTGAGCACATGACGCCTAGTCCACCAAAGAAGCTACACACCAGACAACCGGTAATGGCAAACAATAATGACACCAACTCCACACTAGACAACGCTTCGTTTGACTCGTGGATAAAGAAGCGTGAGGAGTTCGATCAAACTCGGGTAAAAGGGACTAGAAATAGTTATCTTGCGTCGAACGACACCTTGAGTAGCGATGTTACGGAAGAAACCCCTCGAGAGTATTTACAACCTACCAGGCCACAGCCAACTCCAGCACAAAGCAATCTCAGCTTGGTAAATCGGTCTGTATCAATGTTGAAGAATACATTCTCGTTTACAGGAACACCACCCACTACTTCCGAAGGAAAGTTCTATGAATCTGTGAATTACAAGAACAAAGGAAGACGTCTTATATCAAAGGTGATTGACGATGACGACGAAGACGAGGATGAAAACAACGTGTTTTCTGATAAGCAAAATAGTCCAACCCAGGAACTCAAGATCAATTCTGGAAGAAAAGATGAACATTATGATGACGAGCAGGTTTCGGATTCTAATACGTCTTTTGACGACAAAATGGATGTCCAGGTTCTAGTGAGTTCAAAGAGGCGAACCATCCTCAAAGTCATCAACCCTGACGTGCATAGCGAATCAGGTGGTGATGAAAATCCATTCAACAGTGAAGAGGATGATTCGAATATCAGACAACGTATACCTTCAGGAGCAAAGCTTCTTGATGAATAATTGTATTTTAATTAGAGCATGTATAATTATAACAATCAACTTATCAAATGCAATAGCTTAGAGCATCTACGAATTAGATCAGCTCGACCTCTGATGGTCTCTGACAAAGTTCACTGAGATTAAATAAACATTCTCTTGGTAATGGCTCCTATAATTCATCACCATTCAGCTTGTTGTCAATTATATTTAAGGTTTCTGTCTTTTGCAGCTGTCAAAAAATTCTCTATCTGGCCGGCCGGGGCCGGCAATTTGACTAGTTCCGTAAATTCATCGGTGGCCATAAAGGGTCCTCGGTTAATGTTGGCAATCAAGACCGTTGAAAAAGCTGCAAAAAGGAATAGACCTGTCAAAAGTCACTGATTCGTGATACGTCTGTGCCATGTTTTAAGCTTAGTACACGTCGTGACCTTAACGTCGTCTGTGGTGTCTGTGGTAGCTTGTAAATGTGCGACTCGTGTGAAATTTAAAGATCCCCTCTTACCATCTGAAAAACACCACCCTCAAGTAACTGATGTATTGACCTGAGAGCTTGACACTCATGGCTGGTCATATTTCTCAAAACGTAGACTTATTATAGATCCGTAGATTAAGTTCTCAAACTTTAAAAAATACGCCTCCCGAGCTACCCCCCTGCCACTCCAGAACGTTATGCGCAATTGACTAATAATTCATTGATGAATGTATGTGCGACGGATTTGACACTGCATCTACATAGTTCAGAACGAATATATTTGAAAGCCATAGTATATGGATACATAGGAAGGAAGGCATGGTAGAGATGGATGAATTCGATGTATTTGGAAGGCAAAATACACAACAACCGATACCGGACTCTCAGTTCGAACACATACAACAGCAACAGCAGCACCCTAGCACAGCTTTCAAGAGTCAAAGTTCAGACAACACACAGCGGAGTTCGTATGGGAATCAACAAGACCAGGCGAGTCTGCAGACTCCACTGACTGTCTTTCAGTTTGAGCAACCTCCGTCAAACCAGAATCAGCTACAGCAGCCGTCTAATCTGTTACAGTTCTCCAACCAGCCGGACTATGAAAGTATATTTGGGATAGACCAATATGACGTTGGAAATAACCAAAATCAAGATTTCTACAAGACAGAGTTCGAATCAGAAGACCAAGGCATAAAACCGGATAACATGGGGCAAACCGTATCGTTCAGTATGCCAGGAGCTTTCAGGACCGATAACATGGATTTGGACGATTCGAACCCCTTCCCGATTGATCTGGGACTATACATCGAGCCAACGATAGTCTCGAATGAAAAAGCTTCATTCACCAGGCAGAACGAAAACTTGAAAACCGAGGCTTTTTTAAGCCCGTTTGATGATTCGTCGCGTGTTTCATCCTATTCCAACGTCAACTATGACAATATGGTGAATACCAATCAGAATGAAGCGTTTTTGAACGAGGGTATCCCAAATAATTTGGATAATGAATCAGCAGAGCACTACTTTCAGAATGGCTATAACCAACATACCTCACAAGTCCCAAGAAACCACTCATTCTCCAATGCTAGTTTAAGTGTGACTAACAATAATATATACAACGAATTGTCTCCGCTAACTACCACGACTTCACTCACCCCATCTGTGGGGTCGATACATTCCACACAGCCATCTTTCTTTTCGGCCAATCAATACATAACCCGGAATTCTTTGGAGCAACCGCCTTCTTCACTTCACAGACAATCTTTTGACTATTATTCAAAAAATAGGGCATCGATGGATAGTCAACAATCGTCTCAGCATCAGCGTAACCAAACGGGAAGCAGCGGCAGATACACCAGCTTTACCAACTCGATCACCAATATGCTTCCGTTTATAGGTGATAGAAACCAACGATCGCCTGTCTCTGGGCCAACGTCCCCAAAACCACCAATCAGTACCCACTCCCAGTCCCCACAGCAGGCTTCCCATCAGCAATCAAGGCACTTGATTAGAAGTATCTTCAAGAGTTCGATAAATAATGCCAACTCGAACGACTTAAACCTCAATCAGGAAAATACAGATATCAATGGATATCTACAGAATAATGAGAACGGAATTTACGAGAATGACGATCAGTTTGATCAACAGGAAGATCACGATATATTGATGAGCCCCCACAAAGAAGAAAATGACTACGAAAATCCCGAGAGCAGTTTACCTGTAAAGAAAGCTAAGAGATCGAAGAGAAGTTTATTTACAAGGTTCAAAACACCTGTAAAACACGAAACAGAAGGAAGTGATCTCACAAGAACAAGTGACGAGGTGCTGAACCAAGCCCCAAAAAGCTTGGATAATGAAAGTTTGGAAAATAGCATGACGGGAAACGTATCTTTACAAACTTCGTCCATCAGCCAAACTCCTTCAATGGCTAACAGTAACGCTAACCTTGACACCACGTCTCTGAACAATTCACACTCTGGAAATTCACAGTCCCAATCAAACCAAACTCACCCAGAACCAGATTATGCGGCCCTATTCGAGAATGTAGGGAAGAGGAAGCATATTGTGAGTACTTCTAGCTATCGAAAGACAAAATCTAAAGTCAAGTCTGAACAAGAAGGTCACGAGAAGTCTTCCATACTTGGTTTGGGAAATAAACCGAAAGTGAAAATAGAGAATGACGAATTCAACTCGTTTAATGATGGTTATCTGCTCAATCGAGACAGTTTCAATAGCGATAAAATCAGTCAGAGTGATAGTATGAGTGGTTCTTCCTCGTCGTCACTTCAAAACAGAGGCACTGAGGTTTCCCCCGAGGACGAAGAGAGAGCAAGTGCATCCAGTTCTCTTGCAAGTGCATCCAAGAGAATCTTGGGGTCAAAGTTAACTTCCAAAAAGAAACCTTCCCAAAGTACCGTTCCTGCTGCAACCATGATCTCAAAAGGGGTAGAGGTCGAGGTGGACCTAGAATCATTGGATCTACCTCCCACTACCCAAATATTCCCCACAAGCATAATCAACTCCAAAAACCGTACTAGAGGTCGTAAGGAGAACAAGGAGGCAGACATGCTGGATAGCTCGAAAATATTCTTGTGTAATTATTGTTCGAGGAGATTCAAAAGACAAGAGCATTTGAAAAGGCACTTTCGCTCTTTGCATACCTTAGAGAAGCCGTATGACTGTACCATTTGTCAGAAGAAATTTAGCAGATCCGATAACCTTAATCAGCATTTGAAAACCCATAAATTAGAAGAAGAAATGGCAAACAGAATGGCACAAGAGTCGGGTTCTGAAATGAATTTGGACGTCTTGAAGGAAGAGTCTTAATACAACTAATTATTTATGTGTCAGGGTAGGTTCAGTTCTTTCCGTTTCCAAAGTAACCTTACAAGGTTAATAAATTTTTGAGGATCTTACAGTTGATTTTTATGCATCAAAATATACAATGTATTTATTTTAACTTAACGAAGTCTTTTTGTATTTCAAAATATACAAGTATTTATTTTAATCTAACAACGACTTTTTATTATGATGTGCAAAAAGACTTGAATAAAAACCAAACTAAGTTTAAAGACACTGACAAAGATGATTATTTGATATAAAGTAAAGGATATTAATCTAGAAAGGTAGTGAGTAAAAGGATCAAGCATTTAGATACTTGGGTTAAGAATTAAACAACAAATATTCAACTAGTAGTTGAAGGGAATGTAGATGCAATCGCCAGTCCAGCGCTTATTAGAATAATCAAGAATAGATCTCATCGCCCCGACTGGAGCTCAATTGCTCTGTCAATTTGTCCGAAGTATATTCATCAAGAAAGTCAGAGGAATTGAATTTTTTGCTCTGTGGTTTTGTTATGCAATTGTTGGTATTGCTAGCAATTCCGCCAACACAAATGTTTCTATTTCTATGCTTTTTCAATGCATCCAATCTTGCAAACTCCTTACCACAAGAACATTTGCAATGCCTGGCTTCCAAATGGCCCTTCACATGTCTATTCAAATCGTGTTGTCTGACGAATCTTTTAGGACACGAAGGACATGCAAAAGGCCTGTCACTGAGATGTGTTTGAATATGAGATCTGACGTTATATCTTCTGGTGAATTCCTTTCCACATCCTTTGAACGTACAAGTGTAAATCTTGTTTTCATTTGGCCCCTCCCAGTAATGGTCCAATTCTCCTGGAGGCAATAAAGACGTCTTCTTGACCCTCCTCCTTACAGAGGACTGCTGTATATGTTTCTTGACGTCTTTAGAAGCTTTGGCGTTTGGAGAGATTATCGGACTCCATTCCAATCTCATTTTGTTTCTGGCGGGGGTGTTTGGTATGGTGTTCTTCAAAGGAGTAAGCTGGGTTATAGTGGCATTAGCATCAACAGTATCGTCATTTCCCTGTTGTATGTTTCTCAAAGGACTGGTGTAGTATTTGACAGGTGAAGAATTCAAAGATTTGTTAGCGTAAATCGGTGACGATTGAAGTTGGATGCCATTGTTTGAATTGAATGGGGAGGAGTGTTGTGGCTGAGGAATCTGACCTTGATTTTGGACATAGCCTCCGGATGAATAAGAGTCTGCTTCGGAGAAAAAGTGTGGAGTATAGAAATTGACTTTGCCATCTCTTAACTGAGGGTGGATAGGTGATGAGAACTTATTCTGTGAGTAGTCACTATTGGATACTCTGCTGGGAGAAGGAGATTGGGGTTCAGGGGAAGACTGCCATTCTGGAGATCCATTGGACAACGTAGGAGGCGAAGGAGGAGGCAAAAACGAATTGTAATTATTCCTCAATTGTTGTGGTTGAGGAGGCTGGAACGCCTGGGTTTGGTTCGAGTTGATCTGGTCCTTTCTGTAGCTGATTGGCTCTTGGACTGGGATTGGAACATACTTGAACCTGCTGTTGAACGGATTAGGTTGCTGGTTGACTTGAGACGAAGTCGACTCTAGTAATGGTTCTATGTCATCAACGTAATCTATAGGTTCTGAAGGGCGAGGTTTCAAGTTCTGTAGGTACTTTACCGAGTAGTTATTGACACTCTGGAAACCCGTCTTGCCCATTTCTTCAAATCTGTTCTGAGATGAGCCATCTGGAGGAGATGGTGGGAACTTGTATGATTTGGGGTTTTGGTTTGTAACTATGTACTCTTTGGACTCCTTTTTCTTTGGAGAGTTGGGTTCATTAGTGGCTTTCTGAAGTTCTTCTTCAGCTTCCAATTCTTCTTCTTCAAGTAACAAAATCGGCTTTTGTGCTTCGATCCCTCTGGATGCAAAATCAAAATCCAAGATAGGAGGATTGTCAAGTTGGATTTGATCGTTATTATTGCTATGTTGGGAACTCAAAGATTTGAGAAGTTCTCCTGGAGAAACGGATTTGCCGAAGTCAATGGACTGCTTGGCAGATCTGTAGAAATCGCCGGTTAATCCACCGATAGACAATTCCCTATTGTGGTCAGCAAATCCGAAAATAGCAGTGCCACTGATCTTACGGCTATGTTTGGCCTGGTGGTGAGGACTGGAGTGGCTAGGGCTTGTGTTGTGGTCTTTGGCAGCAAATCCAGATGGAACATCCAAATCTTGTATTCCGGTTAACGTTTCATTGAACAAGTTGTCAATTTCATTATATTCAGTAAAGTATTGATCAAAGTTGTCTCCTGGCAAAGGAATATTTTTGTTCATCACTTCCCATTCGTTGTAAGTCTCCATTTTGAAGGCAGAACGATAAGATGAAGTTATCTGTAGTCTGGTTTAGTCTATTTGCTACTCGGTAGTAGTCGTCTCTTTTCTAGTATTGCTAACGGAATTATCTCTTAGAGTTTTGCAAATTCCTCTTTATTTGCTTATGGTTGATTTGAATCGGGATGTCTTCGATTTAATGGGGCTAACTTGAAGAAAAATCGGTGATTTTGGAAGAAAAGTATGGAGAAGATATTAAAATAAATTGAAATGGTTGATGAAATTTAGTAACTGGTTTTGTTTCCCTTAACTACCCGTCTCTCTGGCTGTTTTCCCCTACTCAAGTTGTTAGTTTCAACCCCAATCGGGATGTTTCTGTCTCGGCGCTATCATTTTTACAGCTCAATTTCCTGTTTTGGAAAAAGGTAAACATTGCCAATTTGGCTGCGAGCTGCGTTTTGACATTACCGGTGGAATCTCGCATTTCATGCAAGAGCAAAGCGCAGAGCAGAGCGAAGAGCGACACTAATAGCCCCTCGTAACGGTATCGTGTAGACCTACAGTGCTAGTGCTAACTTCTCTATCCTGACTAAAGATGGGAATCCATTCTTTTTTGCTACGGTGATGATGTTTGGGTTTCCCAGTTAGGTAGGAAAAACGGATGATCTCAGCCTTTGATGCTTCAAATCTTTATTGATGCAGTACGCAGAGCTGTACTATATTAATCTGTCCGTATCTTGTATCTTGATTCAGCACCTGGCATAACAATGAACTTGTACCTTGAGTTGCTGAAGAGGTGACTTGAATCAAAGGGTTCATATTTCAACAATAGACACATTGTTCCGTGAGCTCGTCTTATTTCAGTTATGTACCGAGGCGCAAACCTTTCTCGTTTGAGCAAATGACATACAGATCGACGGAATTTACAAGTCGAGCGGAATTGCTCGCATAATGCTAGAGCATGAGTGACTTAGTACCAAGAGCTAGTTCATGACATGAGTTCATTATTTGCTCCCCACTTCCAACTTAACAGGGTTTACTAATAGTGGTATATAATGTGGTTTACATGTGGTTTACTAATAGTGGTTATAATTTAGTTCTTCTAGTTTACTGTATTTACTAGTTTATTCAGTAGATCTCATCTATTTATTGCAATAACAACATCTTTCTTGGGTCTTCGATCAATTCCTTGACGGTCTTCAAGAAAGTAACGGCTTCACGGCCATCCAAAACTCTGTGGTCGTAAGTCAAGGCCAAGTACATCATTGGTCTAGAAACAATTTGTCCCTTCACGGTAACTGGTCTTTCCTTGACACCGTGCAATCCCAAAACTGCGGTTTGTGGCATGTTAATGATTGGGGTTCCGTATAATGACCCAAAGACACCTCCGTTGGAAATGGTGAAAGTACCACCGGTCATGTCTTCTAAGGATAACTTACCATCTCTGGCTTTTTTACCCAAGTTGGCGATTTCTTGTTCGATTCCCAAGATAGATAAGGATTCGGCGTTTCTGACCACTGGAGTAACCAAACCCTTAGGAGTGGCAACAGCAATAGAAATGTCGGTGTAGTCTCTGAAGACCAAAGTGTCGTTGTTTTCAATGGCAGCATTGACGGCAGGAATGTCCTTGGCAGCCAAAGTAGAGGCCTTGGCAAATGCACCCATGAAACCAAGCTTGATACCGGTTTTCTCCAAGAACTCATCCTTGTACAATTTTCTCATTTCCATCAAGTTGGACATGTCGACTTCGTTGAAGGTGGTCAAAGATGCAGCGGTGTTCTGGGATTCCTTAAGACGTTCAGCGATTCTCAATCTCATTCTGTTCATCTTAACTCTCTCTTCGTTTCTGGAGAAGTTGGTGAAAGTGGCAGCTTCACCACCCTTGGATTCTTTCTTTGGGGCTTCCTTCTTTGGAGCTTCTTTCTTTGGTTCTTCCTTCTTTGGGGCTTCCTTCTTTGGTTCTTCCTTCTTTGGAGCTTCCTCCTTCTTTGGTTCTTCCTTTGGTGCTTCCTTTGGTGCTTCCTTAGAAGCCGAGCCTTCCGGAGCAGCACCTTCTTCGATCTTTACCAAGTCTTGGCCAACTTCAACTGTTTCCTCGACTTCAACCAATAATTCGGTGATAGTACCGGAAACTGGAGAGTTTACTTCAACATCAATCTTGTCGGTTTCGATGGTGGCAATGGTTTCGTCTTGTTCAACGTAATCACCCACTTTCTTGGTGTATGCTGATAAAGTACCTTCAGTGATGGATTCGGCCATTTCAGGAACTTTGACGGTTTGTGAGGCAAAACGACGGAATTGAACACCTTGGAATCCCTTGATAGCTGAGACATTCTTGGAGGCATTGACGGCGGAGAAACCAGAGTAGTTTCTGGCTGATCTTGCCATAGCACCGCCGACTTTGAGACCCAAACCTCTTGGGGCGGTGGCGACCTGAATGCGTTTTAATGATCCTCTTACACTTCTAGACAACATTTTGTCTTGTTTATATCAATCAATGCAATAACTTGTTTATAAGTTAATGAATAAAAGGTTGAACTTGTTGCTCTTCATATGAGATAACTTCGAAGTTTTTTTTCCGGGCTCGCTTCCGAGGACTAGTCACGGTATTTCCGTCCAGGGGTCCCATACAAAAACCCCGCGATGCAGCGTGTATTTGACCGGATGTCATGGCTTTGCTCCGGTATTAGCTACATATGAATGATGATTGGTGGGAATGACCCGGACTTTTTCGGATTCTCAAAAGCCTTTTCGCTTCTATGTGACACCTTGAAAATAGTGCTGACTTTGACAGCGCATCTTCAGAATGACTATGCGCTTATTAGAGAAATATTTAGGGAGCCCACGGGTCTGCCTGTCTATCAATTCACTAGGGCGCAACGTATAGTGATGAAGTGAATGATCACGTGGGACTACTTTGAATTGCAACCATCAAGGTTGATACAGAAGACTAGTGGCGCCCTCTTACAGACTTACAGTCTTAGTTACTAGGTCAACTTACCTTTCAATCTCGATGCTTCTACTTTTATTTCTATTTCTATTTCTTCATTAAAATGCAAGAAAGCTAAGAATTTCGTCATGATGCTACAATACAGTATTTGTAAAGCTGACGTTTCAACCGCGAAGTCCGTTCAATGGCGAAGTCATTACTTATCTAGTACTGATCTAGTACTGATCTAGTGATGGTAGTCATCGCTTAAATTACGGGTCATTAGGAGCTCCGAAAAAGTTCGGATTACAATTTCGCAACTTAGCCCTAACATAGAATAAAGTATAGAAAGTCCGGGAGTATGACTCGTACTCGAAAACGTACCAGCCATTAGACTCGTTCGCAGGTAGCCATAGTCGTTAGACTCCCCACAAACCGACTCTTAGACCCAGCCTTGTATCTTTATGCCCGGGTAATCTATGGCTGCCTGACGCGAAGCTTCCGGGAGGGCGTGCACCAACCACGGACAACATTGAAGCATTTTCGCCCGAATATAAGTAATGAATATCGCAAAACCCTGTCCTCTAATATAGATAAGGATTATAGATTGAAATGTTGAGAAAGTCTTTTAGTAAATCTGCTGCCGCCACCAGAATCGGTGGCTTTCAATTCGCCAGATTTGCCTCCACAAAGTATGACGTCGTTGTCGTTGGTGGTGGACCAGGTGGGTACATTGCTGCCATCAAAGCGGCCCAACTCGGCTTCAACACTGCCTGTATCGAAAAGAGAGGTGCTTTGGGAGGTACCTGTTTGAACGTCGGATGTATTCCATCCAAGTCCTTATTGAACAACACCCATTTGTACCATCAAATCAAGCACGATTCCGAACACCGTGGTATTGACATTGCCGGGGATGTTTCTGTCAACTTCTCCAAATTGATGGCTTCAAAGGACAAAGCCGTCAAGGGCTTGACTTCTGGTGTTGAGATGTTGTTCAAGAAGAACGGTGTTACTTACATCAAGGGTGAAGGTTCGTTTGTCGATGAACACAACTTGAGTGTCAAGGGAATCAATGGAGCCGAAGACGTTGAAGTCGAAGGTGCCAATATCATTGTTGCCACTGGATCTGAACCTACTCCATTCCCAGGCATTGAAATCGACGAAGAAAGAATCGTTTCCTCCACCGGTATTTTGTCATTAAAAGAATTGCCAAAGAGATTATCCATTATTGGAGGTGGTATCATTGGTTTGGAAATGGCTTCTGTTTACGCCAGATTGGGTACTGAGGTCACTGTTATCGAGTTCCAAGACGCTATTGGTGCTGGTATGGACGCCGAAGTTGCCAAGCAAGCCCAGAAGTTGTTGGGCAAGCAAGGCTTGAAGTTCAAGTTGGGAACCAAGGTTACCTCTGGTGTTAGAGAAGGCGATGTTGTGAAGATCCAGGTTGAAAACGTCAAGAAGGGTGAAACCGAAGAATTGGAAGCCGATGTTTTGTTGGTTGCCATCGGTAGAAGACCATACACCAAGGGCTTAAACTTCGAAAAGGCCGGCTTGGAATTGGACAACAAGGGCAGATTGGTGATTGACTCTGAATTCAGAACCAAGCACGACCACATCAGAGTTATTGGTGACGCCACCTTCGGTCCTATGTTGGCCCACAAAGCCGAAGAAGAAGGTATAGCCGCTGTTGAATACATCAAACACGGTCACGGCCACGTCAACTACGCCAACATTCCATCGGTTATGTATACCCACCCAGAAGTCGCCTGGGTTGGTCTTAACGAACAACAATTGAAGGAACAAGGTATCAAGTACAAGGTCGGAAAGTTCCCATTCGTGGCCAACTCCAGAGCTAAGACCAACTTGGACACCGACGGTTTCGTCAAGTTCCTTGCTGACGCCGAAACCCAACGTGTTTTGGGAGTCCACATCATCGGAGCCAATGCCGGTGAAATGATTGCTGAAGCTGGTTTGGCTTTGGAATACGGTGCTTCCACCGAAGACATCGCCAGAACCTGTCATGCCCACCCTACCTTGGCAGAAGCCTTCAAGGAAGCTGCCTTGGCCACCTTTGACAAGCCTCTCAACTTTTAAATAGTACATATCAAAAGAATAAAGTATAAGAAGTAGAATACACTAGCGATTTACTTGGCAAAATAGGAATTATACCTCAAAGCCTATTATGCTATTATATATCTTTATGTAATGTAGTTCTATAACATTCTTAGTGTAACGTTAGAGAGTGAATTGTAGTCGAGAGAGGTAAGGTTGAATTAGCCAGAGATAGTGCTGAACGGAATTAGAGATGGTGCTGAGTGAGGATTAGTGAGGTTAATGGAGATAGCATAATTAAAGTTATTTCAATGTTTAGTTTACTACTGTATTAGCCGTCTATTCCATTATTTTATCTACTTCCTATAGTATATTCTTTATTCTGTGTAGTCGTTAATGCTTATAGTGGTGAAATTTTCAATGTCGCAGCGACATGAAAAATTGTGAAAAATCAAACGATAAACTCGACTCACACTGCTATCTACACAGTACAAGGAATAATATGCCATCGTTGCAAAAGTTCCACGCTAATGTGGCTCGTCATGTCAAGCTGATGGACAAGAACTTGTGTGCCAACTTGATTCGTCACGAACACATTGTCACCACTAGAGCCAAAGCCAAGAGAGCCCAGGCCAAGATTGAAAAGTTTTTATCAGATGCTATCAATAGGAACAGACAGCTTGCCGATCAGGATTTCGAGGCCCGTTTTGAAGGCAATAGAGCATTAAATTTCTTACAACCTCCAGACAAGAAAGAGGTGGGATCCAAAGTCATAAATGAATTAGCCAAGAGGTACACTAACAGAACGGCCGGGTTCACCAGAATCATCAAATTGGAACCAAGATTGGGTGAAGACAAAGCTCCTATGTCAGTGTTGGAGTTGGTCGACTCCGGATACGAAATCAAGTTTTGGTACACCGCCAAGATCGTAGCCAGATTGGAACTCCAGGGCATTCCTCTTGACGATACCACTCAACACAACGTCAAAAAAGTCACCCAATTGCGTGAAAACGGAGAGGATTTGTTCCGGTCAGCCGTTGAAACCGCCAAAGTAGAATTCTTCTCGTACAATCCAGTTGATGGAACGTTCAAAGACCCAGAGATGGAAGAGAACTTGAAGAACTTGCCGAAGAATATGGAATACCATACTGGAGAATTGGTGGGCTCGTTATTGAAATCCAAAAAGTTCAATACTGTTGAAAGACCTCAAAGAGAACTGGTGGAGATACCCAAGTCTCCTTTCTCCGCCTAACTGTATATAGAAACCAGAACTACAATAGAAAAGTCTAGTAGATCAGTAGATCCGATGTAATAAGGGCCTAAATCTTTACTTCTTTACACGAAGGAGGTGAAGCAAATAGTAAAGAGCAGCCTAAAATAATCTTTATAAATGCTATACCCACTTGAACTGCTTTATTTATAACGAGCCATAATACACAATACCGCTTTTTCAGTTATTATTCATATCTAATATTCATTAGATTGTTCACTATCATTTCAACTATATCATAAAATAAAAGTATAGGGTAAATTAACTTTCATTATACCTTTACCATTAAAGATATGCTAACTAATATCATATATTAGTGTTTTTTTGAAGAAATCTCAAAATAGATTTGTTATTAATGTATATTTATTTAATTTTATAAAAGGTATAATCCAATGGGGTGACTACATAATTGTATAGCAAATATGGAAATACTGAGTGTTCTTCAGCACTTTTCTAACATCACTCTCAAGCCAGTGCCCTGGAGACTCACAAACAAGGTTCACAAATAGCTCACAAATAGCGAGAGAGACTCACGAAAATACGTCTATTTCATGTCATGATTAGGGTATAAGTTAGCAAGTGATTGATAGTAGCAAAGACTCTTGACTCTACACTATACGTCCACTCTCTTAAGCATGTAGTTATTACTGTACATCTATAAATGGTAGAGGCTTTTTTCGCAGCTTTTTATCTCTTAAATTATTTCATTTTTTTAGTTGATTGATCAGTATTGATTACCATGTGGTTTCTGTCGCAATTTGAGCCTGAAGGAAAGACTGCTTTGATAGTGGGAGCCTCACAGGGGTTGGGTGCTGTCCTAGCTGCAAAGTTGTACGAGAAAAACTGCTCCGTCGTGTTGGTGGCAAGACGTGAAGCCAAGTTGAAAAGTCAGGTGGAAGGTATCAAGAGCCTGGTAAAGGTGCCAGAACAACACACGGCCAAATTGTCGTACATAGTATGTGATGCAGCCGACTATGAAGCGTGCGAAGCAATGTGGGACGAGCTCTTGAACAAAAGGAGCCAAGATCCAGACTTTATCTTCAACTGTGCCGGCTCGTCTATCCCCAAATTGTTCACTGATTTGACCAAAAGTGATATCAAAAGTGGCATGCCAATAAACTACAACACTGCCTTGTATGTTATACATACGGGAGTCAGTGCTATGTTGAAGAACTCGGTAGACGGTGGGCTCAAGAGAAGAACGATTGTGATGTTCTCTTCGGTGGCCAGTTTCTTTCCGTTCATTGGATATAGTCAGTATTCACCCACCAAAGCCGCTATTCAATCTTTATCGATAGTGTTGAGACAAGAGCTCAGACCGTACAACTTCAGAGTGGCATGTGTATTTCCAGGGAACTTCATGAGCGAAGGGTTTGAAGAAGAACAACTCACGAAGCCAGAGATCACCAAGCAAATAGAGGGCCCCAGCTCGCCTATTCCGGGCGAACAGTGTGCTGACATTATTCTCAGCAGCTTAAACCGTGGATACGACACCATAACCACCGACTTTATCGGCTGGTTTCTTGGTTGTTCTGTGTTGGGATTCTTGCCAAGACACTGGTCCGTTCTCCAGGTATTTGTATCGCTTATTCTTCTGATAATTGCCCCTATTGTGAATGTCTTTATCAACAGAGATATTGACAAATATTTCAAGTCCACTCAGAATGAAGAGACTCAGAGTTCCACAAGTTCCGATTCAAAGGCATCTTCTGATTAGAGTGTCTAATACTATTTAGCTCTACTATTAATTATGAGTATTACGTTATTCTTAAATCGTGTATTTCTTTCCTATTGTAACGTTAATCCTTCTTTTCAGTTATGGAATTGGCGAGTTTGTCAGAAAGATGGAGCAACTTTCTGTCTGCTGTGAGTCCCCACTGGTACCAGTTGATACCGTAAACCCAATTGACCATTTTGATGATCTCATCGTTCCAGATATCCTTGCAAGTCTCTGCAAAACTCACTCTATAAGTCTCTTTAACATGGGAACTCACAGGAACGTATTCTCTCTGCACATCGGTGTCACTGAGAATTCTGTTGTTGATGATTCTGTCGGAGTTCTTGATTTGTTGTGATATAAATACTTGGTTTTTGCGGAAGTACTCGCCAGTGTAGTATGTCAATGCCGACGTGAGTAACACTCCTCCAAGGAAACCATGAATACGTCCACCCATTCTGTCTTGTCTAGTAGTGGTCTGTACTTCTATTTCATATCGACAAATGTCGCGTTGCGAATCTCGCAGATCTATTGGAGGAACAAAAAGTATCAGTATCGTACAAGTAGTACAAGTAGTATATGTATACAGTATCAATCGGTACTATTGTACTATTGACTATTTATCTATTTACAATTTGGTCTCTTGGATGTAATTTTCAAGAGCGTTTCTCAAGAATGGGAACACCTGGATCTTGTCCAAAGTGACCAACTGGCCCGATTCTCTCAATTCCTTTACCTCGGCAACCGCGCTTTCCACATCTTTCAATAAGAATGGAAGCTCTTCGACTGGCCCGTTTAATGGCAAGATATCCTCAGAATTTTGGCTGGCGTATCTTTTGGCTTTGACATTGGCAACATACGACAATCCGGCGACGAACTTCTCGTTGATATCTTCCTCCAAGACATAGTCTTCCAACTGGGGCTGGATGCCGAAAAATGCATATTGTAATCTTACAAGTTTGTCGTTATAGGACTCGATCTCTGCATCCGAGGCCTCAACGTATCTCTGTTCAAACTCTGCCAAGTATTGTTGCTGCTCTGCGGCTTTGGTGTGAACTCTTTCGTATGCCACCTGTCTTTCCAACAACACACGTTTGATTTTCTTCTGGGTTTCCATTAGTTTTTCGTCCACGTCGTTGTGCTGGTCTATTTTCTTGTATCTTAAAGATTCGGCCAATCTCACCTCACGAACAAGGATATTTCTCTGCTTCAACACCAAGTACCATAACTTGTGGAGGTCCTCGAAGGACTTTCTTCTCAATTCGGCAAAAGTCCACTCTCTGGAATTCGTATCCAACTCCTCCGACGTCCTTAATGCCGTTTCGGTCTGGTTTCCTTGGGGAAAGAATGCCCACAATGGGTGATCTGGTGACACATCGAAATTCTTGTGGGTGGGAACGATGGGGTCTCTGAGCTTTATGGACTTCAAGTCGCCAAAACGCATGGTCTTGTTACGGGCCAAGCACGCCACGCCGCTCAGAAAGCTTCTTATGGATGTACCACGCATTCTATCGTTGTGCTAGTATTACTGTGCTTCTGCCTTGTGAGTTGAGTTGAAAAATTTTAGCGCGACTTTCCCCCAAAATCTGCGACATCGAAAACCCAGATGAAATCCAAACGAGGTATCTATAACTAGCAAGAGATGTCCGCCGTCAACACGCAACAGCAGCAGCAGGAGCCGCTCGACTTGATCCGCTACCAACTCGACGAATTTGTCTTGGTGAAATTGAGAGGGGCCCGTGAAATGAAGGGCAAGCTCCAGGGGTACGACTCCCACTGTAACATGGTGTTGAGTGACGCCCAAGAGTATATATTCAGTGAAGGAGACGAAGAACCTACCTTGAAGAAGTCGGAGATGGTGTTTATCCGTGGAGATTCTGTGATTTTGATTTCCCCATCTTCAGAATAAAACCAGAACAGATGCCAAAAGTCTTGACTACAGTGACAACCAGACGTCTTCGTCTTAGAAGTCTGGTACGATTTAATACGATTCCCAGATCCTAGCGATCTTGTACATTATCTAGACTATAATAAAAGGAGTACCAAAATAGATGTAGTGTAGAAATAGTGCTATGAAATAGAGCAGTGCAGAACTAGCAGGCAAGTAAAAGTCTACTGATTCAGATTTACGAATTAGTACAGATTAGTACACTTCATTAGTTAAGATTAGTACACATCATTAGTTCAGATTAGTACACTTCATTAGTCTTTTAATTAGAATCGATGGAGCTGAGAAGAATCGACCAAAACTCGACATAGTTGTGCCCTATACTGGTTGTATATTCAGGCTCTATTAGTTGGACTTTAATTGTCAGTTGAGATGCTTCATCAAATAGACGGACTCGCTCAAGTTGATCGAAGCAACGAGTACGTAAATTATGGTTAGCCAAGCCATTGATCGTCAAGGAATCTTCGCTGCAAGTCTAGTAATTTCAAGCTTTTCTACCTTAGACTTTCTACTCCACTGACTCCGTCTTTTGTCAAAGTTAATGCCCCGAAAAAACTCGGGAATGTAATGATATAGGGACATGCTCAGGTGATAAACTGGCGTGGTTAAGTGAAAAGTGGTAGTGAGAAAAACCAGCAGTATCAGTGAGAAACAGTCAGTAAGAATAGGAATAGTGGTGATTTCATTGGTGAAAGAAGTTCGAGAAGTGAGTGATGGAATGTTCGTGAGCGATGAATGTTCGTGAGCGATGAATGTTCGTGAGTGATGGAATGTTAGTAGTAGTACGTCTGTCTATATCGAGTCTATCTCCATTAGAACGTCTCTGATGGTCTCCAACTTCCTAGCATTATTGCTCCAGCTCTCCTTAGACTTTGCACCCTCCAGTAGCAACCCCTTAATTGTACTTAGTGTCTGGTCTATGGCCTTGTCATAATCTTCTAGAGTAGTATTCCGATCCATTTTGTGCAACAGCGACTTTCCGAGCTTATAGTAGTAGGTGTTGTCTCCTACAGACTCCAATACTTTGAGGTTTTGGATATGTTCGTCCAAGTCTTTGATATCTGAAGCGTCTTCGTCAAGATTTAGGTTGACATTTTCAAATAGTTTTGCTATATCTTCGTACTTGAAGATTAGTGAGTTGAAATCCACTTGGTTGGAAGTGGTGGAGTCGTATTCGGGCGATAACGTCTTGGGATTGAGTGCTTTGGCGTAGCGTGCTCCTGAGTTTAGCTCAAAGCTCTTGGCCAAGAGTTTCATTTTGTCAAGTATTGGTTTCTGTACTTCTTTGATACGGGCGATTTCTTGCTTTATGCCCGCCATTTTGGCGCTCAACTCTTCGAACTGGGCGTTTAAGTTCTTGACATACGGCGGCTCGAAAGTGGCACGGATCTTGAGGTGGTTGAGTGTTTCGTTGATATGCGTCTTGTATGCTTCGACCGTCTTGTCCAATTCAAAACTGAGTTGGTCCAATTTTATTTGGTACTGGCTTTTGGCTTCTGGCGTTTCATCACCGATAGTGCTGAGCTGGAAAATGTCCTGTCTTAGTTTGAGATATTGGGATGTGATTTTATCATAGTACTTGACAAAGTTGAGTGTTGACTCATCAATGAGTTTCTGCTGTTTGTTGCTAACAAAGGACATGAATTACACTATCCACTATATTCTATTTGGTTCAGTTTATTGATTTTTCGCACACTATTTTTTAGACTTTGAGATCACCTTTGAGATCACCTTTGAGATCAGTGATAGCAACGATGGACACCGACATATCAGATATCGAAGATGCGAAGCTTGTATTGGGACTAGTGGAGACCCTAGCAAATACTTCCGATTGGAAAAATGTCATTAATCAGCTCAAGTCCTTGCGGTTTGTCATCAGCAACAACAGCTTGAAGTATACCACACTAGGCAATGTGTTGTCAATTATAGTGTCATACACTTCTCCAATATCAACACCAATAGACAAAGTAGCAACCATGGCAAAAGTACTATGCGAAAACAGCGACGAAAACGAGCAATTGCTTGAGTATTCTTTTACTTTGAGTAATGCTGTAATATTAAACACGGTGTCGGAGCTTATCAGTGACGTGAATCTGCAAAGTGATCTAGATATAAGGGAGCAAGACTTAAAAGAAGAAGTGCTCTTCAAGTTCATCAAAGCCAAGGTACTCAATTGCGCAAAGTATGGCGGTGGCATTGGCGATGCTACGGCTCTATTCACCCTTGTTCCCCAATATGGGCCGTTTATATCTTGGCACAATGGGGTTTTCAAGCCATTCCAGTACTTCTGGGACAACTACGGATCTTTGAATAACACCGTGGACTTTGAGCAGCTTACCCAAATGGATTTTTCGCAGGTGTTTGAAACGTTCATCAGTCCATTGCAAGAGTCAAACCAGCAAATATACGGAGAAAAGCTCAGCATTCGAAACTGGATGTTCAATGTCATAGTGCCAAACACCGTATACAACAACCATGATTTTGGCCCGTTATTGGATTGGTTGTTCACAGATAACGTGGCTACGGTTTCCCCGTCGTACAAATACGAGGTGTGGAACAAAACCATACGATCGGTGATTGAGAGCCGCTCTTTGCAATACGACGATTATAGCGTGCTTATCCAGTATTTCTTGGCAGGTGTGTATTACTATGCCATTTTCCATGAAACCCCCGACCTTGTTTCGTCAATTGAAATCACCAGAATTTATGATCTTATCAACGAAACCTTGGGATTAATAGCCACAGAAAAGAAGCCTTTGGAGTACAATATTGCTTTTGGAAGAATTAAGGAATTGCAAGCTGGTAGCGTGGTTGAGTTTGTACAGAATCCCCAAAACCCGTTGGCTCCATTGTTCGAGCCAAACGGCCATTCCATCAGCGCTTTGAAAGGCATAATCGATACTTGTCGCAAACTTTTCCCCATGAATAGACTTTGCATTTCAAGATACTTGGAGTTGAAGTATTCTGATGAAGCTCCTGACTTACAACTAGTTGAGAAGAAAAGAGAAATCAACCGAATTATCGCCAACATAAATGGAGCCAACTACATCCAATTGTTAAAACTGGTTGAGGTCTTTTCCGAGTCGTTCGTAAGCTCCAACCAATCCCTTGAAATCAGCGAGCTTATTATGCAAAGACTTGCTAATGCCAACTTATTCGATATTGTCTATGTACAGCAAAAGAGTATGAACTTACCCATGGACAATCTTACTGGTATAGTGCTTGAGAAGTTCTGGGATTCATATAATAGTGCTTCTAGCTTCAATGACAAGACCGGTACCCTCTTCGAAGCTACCCAGGCGATAAAACTTATTGAGAAACTCAACCACACTGAAATCCCCACAAACTACAGAAACGAAATCGTAGGAATTAAGCATTTGTTGAAAGCAATAGCCAATTTGAAAAACTTTAGGCTAGCTGAACACAACATACCACTCACACCACAGCATCTTATCACCAAGTACAAGCCAGAAAACGAAGAAAATGACGTTAAAAACCATTCCTTGTTGTCATTGATAACATTGATCCTAGAATTGAACCCTAAATCGTACTTGGCATTTGAAAAGTTGTACAAGATACTAAACGACTTGATGCTTTTTTTCAACTATACTGAAAAGGCTGAAGGCAGCGATGGAATTGATGATGCAAGTACTTTCAACAAAGTGAAAGCTGCTTGTATTGAATCTGCGTTAATTGACGGCAACTTTCAGTATGCTTACAAACAGCTGATCGAGTTATTCGACCATAAAGCTAACTTGGACGACAATTGGCTTACATTGTACCAGGTAGGCAAGTATGTATCGTTTGAAGATCCAGACAACATCACCATTTTGGTTAAGCAAAGAGAAATCTTGACTTTAACTCTTGAGAGATTATCTTATTCTGCGCTGACTAAAGAGATATTAAGGCAATGGGAGGTAGTTAATAACAAAATTGAGAATTACTACAACGAGGTCGGTCTTGATGAAGTCACTAGATTCGACAACTATAGCATGTCGAGTGAAGTTAAGGAAAATATCGGAGCCATTGCTAATGAAATAATCAATGAAGCCACCACCACCACTAACCAGGCCAGCGAAAAGCTTTCAAAAATGTTTGTTTCCGGTCTAGGCTGGGCCATAGGAGCCCGAAAGCCATAAAGTAACTAGTCTATAACAATATTATATAGTACTGTAATACTTCTGTAATATTTCTGTAATACTTACTGTAATACTTCAATTTTACTCTCTCTGTACTTTTATCCGCGCACGACTCCCTAAATTTCAATCACGTCTCAAGATACAAGAAGATAAGCACGTACGGTGAAGAGCAGAACAAATCGACTAGAAATCAAGTGAATTATACCGGCTGTTGCTTTATGATTCCTGGACTTCGAAGTTTATCCAGGCAGTGGATAATACAAGCACAACTTCGAAACGTCACATACAAGAGTATGGAGCTTCACAATGAGAGGATTGAAAGTGATCCGCGTGTAATACGCGATATCGAAGTGGTTGACTTTGACTCGTCGTTCAGCGATAGTCAAGGCTCAAACCACCCCATTTCCTGCTTAAATGAATCATTATACAAAGAAGGACAACGACACATCAATAATACCAATAACCCTCAGAACAATATCTTCTTTCCACATAATGTATCAGATTCGAGTGATTTTGACTTCAGTGATGACGACGAGATGATTTTGAAGGCTGCTGCTGAGCACAAACTGGATAATGGGTTAAAAAGAGAGGTTTCTGAATTAAAAAGACCTGCTTCTTCACCCTTAAAGAAAGAACCCTTTAAACCCATACTCAAAGAAACAAATTTCTTTAGCAAGCCTGATATACTTAAAGAGTCTTCTGGCAAGCCCAATATACTCGGATTTCATACTGTTTCCTTCGAAAGAACAGAAGAAACCCCCAAATTCCACCCACCATCTCCTACAAACTTAATCACTTCCAACATAATACCTTCAACTTCTTTTAAATCTCCTTCTAGGACCACACCACTCCAGGCTATGCGAAACTTTACAACTTCCACAACAAAATCGGTTTCTTCCAGTTCTACAGCTAAAAAAGACTCATATCATTCTATCCAGTTTGCTACTCAAAAGCCTGAAGCAGAGTTTGTGCCTTCTGCAGATAATATCAAGAACGTCAAGCCCATAATATTGTCGTCGGAACAAGAGTACGTTTTGAAACAAGTGATGAGTGGAAACTCGCTCTTTTATACCGGTTCGGCTGGTACTGGTAAATCCGTATTGCTCAAAACTATCATCAAATCGTTAAAGAACCACTATAAGGAAGGAGGTGTAGCAGTTACAGCCTCAACGGGGTTGGCAGCGTGCAATATTGGTGGAATAACTCTCCACAGTTTTGCCGGAGTAGGGCTAGCCAAAGAGCCTGTAGACCAGCTTTTGAAGAAGCTTAGAAGGAACAGAAAGGCCGTCACCAAATGGCTCAAGACCAAGGTATTAATTATAGATGAGATCTCGATGGTGGACGGCGAATTACTCAACAAATTCAACGAAATGGCCAAGAGAATACGCAAAAACCAGCTCCCTTTTGGTGGCATCCAGTTGGTGGTATGTGGGGATTTCTACCAATTACCGCCTGTCGTAAAGAAAACAGATACTGAGGGCAACGAGTTGAGTCAGATGGAACAGTTCTTTGCCTTTGAATGTAGTGCATGGAAAGAAAACATCAAGCAAACCATCATATTGAGAGAGATCTTCCGTCAGAGAGGAGATCAGGTATTTGTTGATATGTTGAACGAAATGAGAAATGGAGTTGTTTCTGAAGAAAGCATTCGGGAATTTAATAGACTAAGCAGACCCTTGAACTGTCCAGCAGGAATTGTGCCCACTGAACTATTTGCTACCAGAAACGAAGTGGATCGAGCAAACAACTCGAGACTAAACAAAATAAAAGGAGAAGCTCAAGTCTACAACTCTGCTGACGGGGGAATAATCCCCAATCCTCAAAGACAATCGTTACTTTCCAACTTTTTGGCCCCTTCGCAGTTGTTTTTGAAGAAAGATGCCCAGGTAATGTGTATCAAGAACTTTGACGAAACGCTCGTAAATGGATCTCTTGGCCAGGTAGTTGACTTCATGGACAGAGACACATATCTTAAAGCCTTCATGGAACCAACCGAAGAATCAGACTACATTTTTGCAGACACTTCTCTCAATGAATTGAGAAGCCAGAATGTGACATGTACTTCTGAAATTGGTGGTGGAGAAGATAAAAAGAGCTTGATAGAACAGAGCCAGAGGCGAAAGGACGAGTTGGCCCAAAACATGCAGGAAGACTCCAAGAATAAAAAGTACCCGTTGGTAAGGTTTCTCTTGCCGGACGGGGTCAATACCAGAACAGTTTTGGTGGAACCAGAGCAGTGGACCGTAGAGGATGACACGCAGCAGGTGTTGGTGTCTAGAGTGCAGCTTCCTTTGATTTTATCGTGGGCTATATCCATTCACAAGTCGCAGGGCCAAACGCTCCCAAAGGTCAAGGTGGACTTGAAAAATGTGTTCGAGACTGGCCAGTCGTATGTGGCCTTATCCAGAGCGGTATCTAGAGAGGGATTGCAAGTGTTGAACTTCAATGAAACCAAGGTCAGATCTCATCCTAAAGTGGTGCGATTCTACAAGACGTTGTTGAGTGCTGAGGACAGCAAGAAGGTGTCGAAGGGGCAGCAAAAGCTCGAGTTTGCGCGTGAAATGATCACATAAGATCGCAATTATTATAATCTATTGGTTTTGGCGGGTGTTATTTACAGGGTATGTACATTATGTAGTTTTTATTTTGGAGTTGATGGTGTTGACGAACTTCGCATCAATACCATAATGCAAAGGCTCTTTTTCCTGAGCTAGTTCCGATACTTTTACCAGGTTGAGTAGGCCGTTGTACATGATTATCTGACTGAACCGCTTGAGGTCCTGTTCAAACATGTTTCGGGTATCTTTGGTAGGTTTGGCGGTATATGTGTCCATAACAAACATGATGTGCTTGTCTCCTACTAGGTTGTCCAAGTAAAAGGTGCTTAGGTCGCTGAACGGATCCATTATTCCAGAAATCACACTAATCTCCGACCTAGTTTGGGTGAACGCAGTTTGGGGCAAAAGACAGTCGATGCCAAAGACAATCATGTTCAGATACCTCAAGTCATTGCCAACGAGTTGGGAAGGATGAACAACGAGGTGCCCGCTGCTTTGGTCTTTAAGGGTCCTGAAAGACTCGTCCTTGACGGTTTTGTTCATCTTCTTGGTGATCTTGTTGGCATTGATGTACGGAGGCACCACGATCAAAAACGGCTGGTTGTTCTCGGTCTTTGCCTGGAACAACTTGATTAGTTGAGGAATATATTTCCGGACGTTGGAGAGTTCGGTTGTTTGGCCCATCGTCTTGTACTTTAAATACGACTTTTCCAAGTTCTTGACGTTGTTGTTCGACAATTCCACATGTTGGTCCATCAATTCTATGCGTCTGGTATTTGAAGGGTAGTGTTGTTCTATATCCAAAGTCTTGATTTGCATGCCGTCCTCTCCGCTTATTCCTATTGGAAAGTATGCGTTTACGTGAGTTGTGTCCGGTTGCCCACCCGATGCATAGACAATAGCTCTTTGACGCTCATCGTTCAAACGAAGGATCTTTTCAATATACTTTCGAAGCGGATCGGCGTCTTTTTCAGAGATCTGGCTGCTCTTTTCGATAAGATATTTGGCATACAAATCGTGCACTTTATGGTCAAGTTCTGTGTCGACAGGGATGCTTCTGGAATGGCTCTGGATGGCATGGTTGATACTAACGGACTTGGCGAGGTTCAGTTTGGTGTTGAGAAGTTGTTTGTACGGTGGCTCGCAGTTTCCTATGAAACAAAACTGGATGGGTTTATAGAGAAATTGTCTCTTTATTTTGGTTAGTCTCTTTTCAAGGTCTTTCGATTCTTCTTGATACTTTTCGGTTATTCTCTTTAATCTGTAGTTCAAATCTTTGTTAAACGTGGTAAGGTGATACTCCTGAACTTGCTTGATTATCGACTCCACTTGGTTGGTATATTTTGCTTTGGAGCCGTTCTGGGAAATGATGCTTTCGTTGTTGATGTGGCTGGTTTTTAGAAAGTAGCTGTAGTTGTCTATTGAAACCAACTGCAAATCAGCCAAGTGCTTGTGCCTTGTTATCTGGCTCTCATCGTCCTGCAACACCTTTTGTAGTCCAGTAAGGGTAGTGACGAGAATCTGGGGAACCGTGCTTTGACCCGACGAGATGGTCTCACTTGGTTTATTGGTGTACAAAAACTCAATGAGTAGGGGCTTGCGAGTCAAGGAATACTTCTGGGTTGCCTTGTCCAATATCAACCTATCGGGACAGCAATTTTCGGGAATATCTTTGGTTAGTTCGCTAAAATAGGTCTTGTATCGAGTGACCATTTCGTCTGTGGGCACCACAAGAATACTATCTATGCTTGCTCTTTTGACCAAAGCGCCGTATTTGGGCACTCTGCTTAGGGTCAGGTTCAAGCAGTACACGGCTAGTCCAAGGGATTTGCCCGAATTGACTCTTCCATTGAGGATAGTGCTGTATTTCGACTGAAGTATCGATAGGAGTTTGCGCTGGTCTTCGGTGGGTTGGATGTTCTGGAGTGGCGTGGACTTCTCTGGAGTGACCAGATGGTTGAGACGGGCTTGTATGATGTCTGGAGCGAGGAGATGGTTGAGACGGGCTTGTAAGAAAGGTAGTATGCCAAATGACGTGAAGTCTGTGTCTTCCTTGGTAGGGTCGTACTGGATTTTGGTGGATCGAGCAAGGCTCCGTGATAAAAGGGGGTTGTTGTTGTGGTTTCTGGCTAGGACTAACGGTCGCCTCAAACAGCTGCTTATACTATATCTGTTCATACTAATCCATTAGTTACTTATACTATTCATACTAGTCCATTAGGTGAGATGGCGATGATTTAATTTTTCATGCGGCTTGGGTGCAAAGAGAAGTAAGAGTGAAAGGTAAAGAGTAAAGAATAAAGAATAAAGGGTAAAGAGTAGAGAGTAAGAGTAAAGAGTAAAGAGTAAAGAGTAAAGAATAAAGAGTAAAGAGTAAAGAGTAAAGAGTAAAGAGTAGAGAGTAAAGAGTAAAGAGTAGAAGAAAAGCCTAGAGAAGAGCTAGCGTATGGTAGTATACTGAAACTAAGACTCTAAGGATTTCTATGAAATAGAAAGTAAGATGGACTCTAAGTGTACCAAATATCATCTGAGTATTAAGTCATGATAAGACCATATGAGTACAGTTGATTACACAGTCAAATATTATGCATTTCTTCTATAGCAGTACAATTCTAAGATACCTAGTAATAGTCTGTGAGTAGCGATAAGTGAACTATTCTATAAACGCATAAAAGAGATAGTCTGCCTCCATATCTCGATCTATTCCCCAATGCATTACGACATCTCGATGAGGCTCAATAGTTGGATGCAATTGTTGATTCAGTTCTCCCAATAGCGCAATTGGGTCTTCAGTAGAGTTACCTTAATACGTCTTTTAGTAGGAGTCTTTTGTAGAATTTTCTTTCGTTCTTCTTGTTCTTCTTTAGTTCTTTTGTTCTCTTTAGTTCTTCTTTAGTTCTTTTGTTCTTCTTTTGTTCTTCTTGTTCTTCTTTAGTTCTTTTGTTCTCTTTTGTTCTTCTTTTAGCTGGTGTTTTCTTTAGTTCTTTTGTTCTCTTTTGTTCTTTTAGCTGGTGTTTTCTTTAGTTCTTTTGTTCTCTTTTGTTCTTTTAGTTGGTGTTTTCTTTAGTCTTTTGTTCTTTTGTTCTTTTAGTTGGTGTTTTCTTTAGTCTTTTGTTCTTTTGTTCTCTTTAGTTAGATAGAGTTCCGTCTGTATAACGACCTTGCTTCGCTGGTCTTTTTCGTCTTGTCCACCATTCCCGCAATAGTAGGAAACACCCCCTTTTCTTCCCAGGTGGTAAAGATAGAGTCGGCGTACGCAAGCCCCACATGGTATATCTCGTCAAACTTGGCAAAGTCAAGGGTGGCATAGTTGTCGATGGGAGGCCGCAAGTAAATGACGCCCGGGGTCTTTTTCGCCAACTCCAACGCATTCACACTGGCAACATACGCGAGCCTCATCTGGATATCCATCATGTTGGGCACGTCAGGGTGCTTAGAAAACGGATTCCACCGGTTGAACAACACCCAGAAGCCCGAAAGCGTATCGCCGTAGTTCATGGGGGTTCTGTCGTCGGCCGAACCCACGTCCACCGCGATAATGTACTTGGCGCCCTTTTTCTTCATCTCCATCACTGGCAAGTTGTCCAAGTACCCTCCGTCCAAAAGCATGCATCCGTTGAAGGCTATAGGCGGTAACAACCCGGCCAACGACATCGAGGCACGGATGAACCGCCACAGGTACCCGTTTTCGTGGATATCCATGGTGGAGTTGGTGATGTTGGTGGAGTTGCAGAAGTACTTGATCCAGAAGTCCTCGATCTCCGTCGACCCAAACACCTTCCAAATCCCTCTGTTGAACTCGTACCCGGTGATGTACGACGTCACTGGGTACGTCAAGTCGAAGATCGATCTCCACACCGACGCAACTCGCTTGGAAAACTTCTTGGCCCGCCCGTAGATCGACACAATGTTGTAGTCCTTGGCGTAGAGCCCGCCCACAAACGACCCGATGGACGTTCCTCCGATCAAATCGACGGGGATGCCATGTCTTTCCAACGCCTGCACCACCCCGACGTGCGAAATGCCCCTGCTGCCTCCTCCGCCCAACACCAAGCCCACGGCTTCGTTCGACAAGATTCGGGCCAACCGCAAGAAGTCGTTCTTGTGGGACTGCTGCGATTTGAACTGGTAGTGGTCTGTGCGGTGGATCCTGCTGTTCAACTTGACAAGCGATTCCAAGGCCTTGCTCTTGACATTTTCAAACCGGAGCTTGATATTCGGATTGGGCTTGACGTTGAGCTTGGCCGCCAACCCGTTGATGATCCTGCCGAAGTCGTCCAGCTTCTTGGTTTCTTCGGTGCTCCTAGCAAACTCCATTTCAATGTGGTGGTGCCCATGGACCCATAATCGGTTTTTGAGCCACACGCTGGTGGAGCCGGGGATCACAGACTTGTCTTGGTGGATCAAACACAAGTCGGTTCTGGCGGTGGTTTTCAACTGGATCAACAACCGCTCGTAGTCGCCCACGCCTTGCGCTATCACGTCGTCCTCTGCGTCTGCCAAGAGCAAAATACAGTCTCCTTGCGAAATACACGTCGACGTCCAGTTGCTCTTCAACTGGCTATCACACACATACACAATGGTTTCGTATCTTTCTTCCAAATACGCAAAGTACCCCGACAATTTGAGCTGCGCCAACCTTTCGTCAAACGCATGCCTACCAAGATGGGTCAAGATGGACGCCTGGTCTAGTGCTATGACGTTTCTGCCAATAGTCTTGAGGGCCTGGACAAGCTTGTCAGCAAATTCCCTCACTGGCAATCCGGTGGTGGTGGGCAAAATGGTGATTGTCTTGTAGTCGTTTGAGATATGAGGAACCGTCGAAGAGCTGACATACGTCCCCAAGTTCTGAATGTTGGCACCAGTTTCAAGAGACGAGAACTTGTTGGCCACGATTCGCGAGACCTTCACCATAAGCGAAGGGTTTTGCAAAGAGAGCATCTCAAAGAGAGTTCTGGGAATACGGGTGGTTTCTGAATCTCTGACTGCAATCAAAGAGTACGATCTTCGCGACGCCGTAAGCACCTCCACTTCTCCAATCGACTCGTTGTGGCCATACTCGCCCAAAACCTCTACTTCTCCTTTCCCTAGCTTGTGCTGAAGATGATTGGGACTGTTGGACTCGTCGATAAGGTTCCTATTATCATTGAGATCCTGGTTCTGGTCAGGGTTTCGTAACTTTCTGAACCGTCCGCTCAAAACGATATGAAACCCGTTTGCCAAGTCGCCCTGCGAGCTCAAGAGCTCTCCAGCAGGAATATGGCACCACTCCAAAGCAAAGTCGATGGTCAAGATCTGCCGAGAAAGCAACCCCTTCAATTTCGAAGCAATTGGAAGAAGCAAAAAGTGGAACTTGTCAATGAGTTTGCGGAAATCAGCCTGGTGAACATGCGCCACAATCACTCCCTTATTTCCTGGCGGAGTCTTGATAGTTACCATAGATCTGAACCCTACCACGGAAGTCAAATAGCCTGCTAGTCCTCCTTGTTTTACCGTGTATAACTTCTTGGTTTTGGACTTGTTGGAAGCAAAACCACTGCCTTCGTTGTTGACAGGATGATACAAGATATCGAGCGAGCCATCAATAACATAATACAACCCCGAATTGAAGGAGCCTTGTTCCACTAGAGTGGTATTGGGCTCGATATACTTGATATCGAGCACCTTGGAAAACTTGTTCTTGACGTTGTAGATGCCTGCATCATACAGCGTAGGTCCATATACCGGTGAGCCCGTGCTGCTTCTATTGGTTCTGTGGATATTAGTAGAAGAAACTTTCTCATTGGCCACTGTCTTTAGTTCTGATTGGTTTATAGTGCTGAAAAACTTGGTGGGAGTCGATGGACGAACGTCAAACTTTGGCCACCCGGCCTTGGATTCATAACTGGAAAGCCGTCTCAAATCCTTGTCGTTCATCAAACTCGACAATCCAACTTGAGACGAGCTTTGGGACGACAAATCGGCGTTCAAGTTCATGGTATTATTCAGATTTTCGTCTATTCCAAGGTGTTTGAAGATATTCTCCACTATAGCGATCCTCAAAGACGTTTCTTCTGTTTCTTCACGTTCATCTGAAAACGTCCTATTTCTTATGTTTTCAAACTTAGTCGAAGGGTTGGTGTTGAGAGCAGGTCTCTTCTCCACTGGAGGAGACACTTTGGTAATATTGGCCTCCAGAGTAAAGTTCGAAGGTAATGGCGGAGGATTTGTATGGCTCTGGTAGTAGTCTGATCTTCTGGAAAGTGGGACTGAAGAGAGCAAATCACCGGGATGAGAGGATTTAGATCTCGAATCCAAAACCACGTACCTAGAAGAAGAATTTGATGAGCTATTCAGTTTACTGGTTGATGAAGAACGGATTCTTTTGGGTAAGTTTGAGGTGGAGCTCTTTGAAGACAGACTGGTGGTTTTATTAAACGAGCCGTTTTTATGAGAAAACTTTTCGATCACCCCATCGTAAAGATATCGGGGCAACACAGTAGACTCCATACCACTCTCATTTAATTGAATTTCACTCTCAATAATCTCTTGAGTTAATCCCAAGTAATTGTGAATGGCATTCATAGTGACTTTATACAATCTTGTCAACACCATTGTGACAATATGGGAAGTAGCTTTGGGATACTTTGCCTGTACTCTTTGAAATGCATGACGGGGAATAATCGCAATGGTAGCAGTTCCCTGACTATTTCTATTAGAGTCTGAAGGATCGAAAGGTTTGGGTTTGGCCACAATATGAGGATAGGTGGGTTTCTCAAAAGTAGGCTTCTGTTGCTCAAAAGGATCAGGCTTGTTTTGAGGAGAAACTGGGCCAGAAGACGAGGTCGAGTCCCTCAAAAGATCATTAAAAGCCCCTCTATAGGGCAATGGAGAGTTGGAATTAGGGCTGATTGTGAAAGACTCTAGGGACAGGTTAAGCGGTTCGTCCGTTGGCTTGAACAAATCAAGGGTGCTGATCAAAGAGCTGAGCGAAGCACCACTTTTGACTTCGTTCAAAAGCTGGTACCGTTGGTTTCCAATGATAAGATTATCGTCCTTTTCAAAATTAAGCCCGTTATCACCATCCGTTCGAATATTGGTAGAATCGTAGGTCTCCTCATTGGTTCCCTCTACTTTGGTGTATACTTGTAGCGTTCCCTCGACCACAATAGAAAACCCTAGAGATTCATCAAGATACAAGATCTCGTCAGCAACCAACTTCTGGGTGGTCATGCTCTTTGTGAGTTCATGAAAGACCGGTTTCTCCAAGTACCCAAACACCTTGATGGCGCTCAAGAACTCGTCAAGGTAGTTTGTGCTGGCTTCTTTCTTTCTTTTCTTGGAATTGAGCGAGTCCACAAGATCCATGCCTTTGTTCACACTCTTGATGTTGGAGTCTGAGGTCGTTTTGGAGTACCGAGTCAAGTACTTGTATCTCACTATTAGGAAGCATATCGAAACTATGAAACCCAAGTAGAGTAGAATTGACGATAGCGAAAGGGATATCTGGAAGTTTGTGCTGAGGATGTTGATGATTAGGCCGGGGATATAGAGAACAAGCCAGTTCATGGTCTTGAAGAAGAGCCACGAGGAGAACCACACAAACGCGCTTAGGAGCGACAACGACGACGATTCGCGGGCAGGGGGAAGCGATGGAGACGTTGAAGGGCCTGATACGACCAGAAACGTGTTTTCTAGCCCCCCATTGGCCCCGTTGGCAATCCCAGCAATCCCACTGGCAATCGCACTGGTATCGATCTGTGTTGCAGAAAGACTCGAACTCATCGAATTGAACAATAACAGTAGTGTGTAATTGAGTATCTATGAAGTTGAAGTAGTGAACTTCAAATCTATGGTGTTGCCAGTATGGCTCGTAGTTGATCTAGTTAAATCAAAGTTGATCTATTAAATCGTAAGTTAATCTATTGAACGCGACATTCGACATAAATTGAGAATGAAATCATAAGTAAAGAGCCTAAAAGACCTAAGTAAAGAGCCTAAAAGACTTAAGTTAAGAGCCTAAAAGACCTAAGTAAAGAGCCTAAAAGACCTAAGTTAAGAACCTAAACTCTACAAGGTAACTAGGTTAGATGGAATATGGCAAACAGCCGAATCTGTGCAAAATTCTCTCAATTCCATCCATACCCTTCTCCAACTGGTGCAACTCGGGCCCGTAACTGATTCTAACAAAATTGTACCAGATAACATCCTCAAGTCTAGACAAATTTTGAGGATTGATAAGGAAGAAGAAGCCCGGCACAACAATGACTCTCTCGTGGAGACATTCGTGGAAAAATCCAAGACAATTGGACAATTTGCCAGGCAAATGACTGAGATTGAGCCACAAGTAGAAGGTGGCATTGGGGGTGTTTTTTCCTTCGAAAGAGAAGCCCATCTTAGAAAGACGGCCTAGAATGTAGTCTCTCTTCATTTTGAAGTGGAGCTGAAGCGCCTTCATTTCTTGTCTGACCTTCAATGGGTGCAAAAAGTCGACGGCTGCAAACTGGAAAGGAGCGTTGCTTCCACCGTCCAAGTAAGAACCTGCAGAACTAAGAGCATTTATGTACTCTTCAGGGCCAACGATCCAGCACACACGCCAGCCTGGCAACCTAAAGGCCTTGGTAAGACCGTTGAGAATAAGTACAGGGTCCTTATTGACATCTTCAACGTACTGGGCCGAAGAAATCGAAGAGCCGGTACACCCGTCGTCGTAATAGTAGTGCGAGTAGAACTCGTCCATGACAAGCAAGGCCTGGTGACGGCACAAATCGTGGAGCTTCTTCAACTGTTCGGGCTCCATTGTTCTTCCGGTAGGGTTTCTGGGGTTGGAGGTAAGCAAAGCACTGACCCCTCTGGTAAGCTCTTGTTTAATGACCTCAAGGTGGACTTCGTAGTTGTCAGCCTCGTTCAATGGCACCGGAATAGGCGAGAAGTTCTTGAAAAGCGAAAGCATTTCGGCGTAAGCCGTGTAGTCTGGGAGAAAGAACGAGAGGTAACAGTCACTGATGATAGAGGCAATACGAGTCAAACCGGCTCTTCCGCCCGGAACCACACACACGTTCTTATAAGTGTACTTCGAAGCCTTTCCTTGTCTGTATTCTTCATTGTACAAGTGAGCAATGGCTTCTCTCAACGGCTTTATACCGGCGGTGGGGGCATATTCCTTGGACTGGTCGGAAATAGGAATGGACGTGGGTCTTTTGAACGAGCCTGGAACAGTATCGCCGTGCTCAGGAGCTCCCTGGCCCAAGTTTGCCCAGGTATGGTTGCTTTCCGAGTTGTAGCCGTACTCGGTGGCTCTTTCAGTAGCCCAAAGCACCCCGGTCGAGGACTGTTTTGTGTTCATAGCGGGTTTGTGGATGTTAGCATCGAACTGCGGCCGAGGCAACGGGATAGGCGAAGAGGTGCGGCCGTGTTCAGACTCAGAAAGCTTCTGGATAAGATGGGCATGGAGCTTGGTGGCGCCGCCTCTTGGTTCTCTCAGGTCCGATCTTGGGGTTCTTGAAGAAGGGACTCCCAGGAAATGAGGGATTGAGCTGGCAGATGGCGATCTTTCACCGAGGTACGGTTGGTTTGGCAAGTTCTGGTGGCTGGAGGAGGTACTGAGCAATTCAAGAAGCGAAGTGGCTGATCTTTTCAACTGGTCAGGAAGCGACTTTTCCAATCTTTCGAACTCGGAAACAGAGTCGTCGTCTGACTCAGACACATTGGCCGGCGGTGGTGTAGACATAATTAGCAGTAATTATACAATTAGCAGTACAATTACAATTAGCAGTACAATTACAATTAGCTAGACAATTGACCTATGTTAGACTAATATACCCCGTAGATCCGACAGGCGCAGAGCGAGGTCATGTGATTGGCACGTGGGCAATCGGTAATAATGAGCGCGAGTCGAGTGCGAGTCGAGTGCGAGTCGAGTGCGAGTGCTGATGTTGAGAGTGCTGATGTTAAGAGTGCTTGGCAGCCTTTCCATGAGTGCTTGGTAGTTTTCTGTATAGTGGATGCTTCCATATGAGTGCTAGGATGTAAGAGTGCTGATGTTAAGAGTGCTAATGTTAAGAGTGCTGATGTTAAGAGTGCTGATGTTAAGAGTGCTTGGCAGCCTTTCCATGAGTGCTTGGTAGTTTCCATATGAGTGCTAGGATGTTAAGAGTGCTGATGTTAAGAGTGCTGATGTTAAGAGTGCTGATGTTGAGAGTGCTGATGTTGAGAGTGCTTAGCTGCCTTTCAATGAGTGCTTGGTAGTTTTCTATATAGTGCTAGGATGTAAGAGTTGTTAAGAGTACTTGGTACTTCTATTGAGTCTGATATTTAGTGCAGGCTTTTTTTGCAGGCTTTTTTTGCAGGCTTTTTTGCAACTTCTTTGGTCTATCTCGCACGGGTAGACTGCGTGGGACTGCCCACGCAATTAGTCTTCTGTCGCACAATCTTTGCGAGTGATTCAGAGTAGCCCTTATTAGTGCTGATGTTATTGGGTAGCCTTTATTAGGTAGCCTTTCAGTGTGTGCTTGGCTTTGAGTCGGTCTCGCACGAGCCTGGACTGGAGCCTTCTAACAATACATTCTACGCTCTACCAATTGGTTTGATATATTGGTCTACGGTGATTCTACTGGTTAGAATCTATTCTCTATTGGTATTGACTCTATTGACTATACCTTTGACCTATATAGTTCATAGTATTATTTCTATAGTTCATAATTTATTTCTATGGTTCATAGTATTCTTCTGGTTCTAGTATTATTTCCAATTTCTATATGCACTCCACCTAACGGCATTCTATACGCGATCTTCCGCTAGCAGTTCCCCTATGTGTCTATACCCCACAATGTACCAGTAGTCACGTAGTGGAGAAGTAGATGTAGCTGTAACCTATTTAGTCCACAAGTTTTAGTCCCCGTAGTGCAGATTCACTTTCACTTCTTCACTTCCACTTCTTCACTTCCACTTCTTCACTTCCACTTCTTCACTTCTTACTTCTTCACTCGCACTCATGAATTCTTTAAAGCATCTCTGCATCCACCACTTCAGCACGCCCAACCTATACGTGATGGGGCAACACTACTCACAGGAAGCTCCTAGAGGCTGGAAAGTACCCTTGGACCATCTGCAGACCGACTTTGACTACACAAACGACGCCCACCGGTACCACTTGGCCAATGAAGACGACGAGATCCCCGAAGACACACCCCCCAGAGCACGCTCTCTAGACAGAAGCCGAAGGCGGCTGCGGTCCAGGAAACGGCTGCTCCATGTGCTGCCTCCGCCCAAGGGCCCCTCGTCGTTCTTTCTTTCGCCCATCACCTCCAACGAAGACCACGCGGAAGATCTGACCACCAAGCTCAAACATACCCTATACAACCCAAACTACCACAAGTACCCCGAAACAGAGCCGGTCCCTAGTGATGCCGTGGACCACGACATGGTCGAGGAGCCGTTCTCGCCGCTCTTGTCGCTCCCGCTCGAAATCTTGTACACCATCATTGAAATCGTCTACTACGACGACAACTCCATCAGCATCAACTCCAACCTCGAGAACTTCTCCAACACCATCCCGCTTCTTCTGAAGAAAATCCACCAGCTTTCGTTGTGTTTCTTGTACAAATACGCCATCTTCAACCGGCCCCATTCGTTCGACAAGTTCCTCACCAATTTGGTCAACAACCCCACCATCGGAAAGTACGTCGAGTACATGGACTTTCAGCAGTTTACGTCGATAGGGTTGGGCCGAACAGGCAGAATGAACCAGGAGATCCAGATGGTCACCAGCGAAACCATTTGCAGAGCACTCACGTTGACTCCCAACTTGATCGAGTTCATGGCCTCGGAGAACATCCAGGACGACATGGACGTAAATGTGCTTGACCGCTTGTTCAACCACTGTCCGCACCTCCAAACGGTCGACTTCTGCGGTGCTTCCTCCGAAGACTTTGTCGCTGCCTTCCGTCAGTTGACCATTGGAACATCAAAGCCCCCAGTGATCATCGACGAGGTGGCCGATGGGCTGCAGGAGGACTTTGAAATGGCCGAGCTTCACCGTCCGGAGCCTCCCCAAAGTGCCAAGTCCCTCCAAAACTTGATGAAAGTGTCGTTCCACGACTGCTCCAGTCTTACTCCAGATATATTTGCCAAGATTCTTCCCAACTTTTCGGCTCTTACCAGACTAGACCTCAACCACACGTCCATCACATCCACCATTCTCCTCAACCACTTGCCGCATTCGTGTCGACTCACCCACTTGTCGTTGGCCCGCTGCTCGCAGTTGACCACCAAAGACCTCATCAACTTCCTTACTTTGCATCCTGCGGTGGCCAACAACTCGCTTCAATGGCTCAACCTCCAGATCGACTCCAACGTGGTTTCTCCGCTTTCCGACGTGTACCTTCTCTACACCCTTCGCTCGCTCAAAGCTCCGGGCTTGCAGTACCTCAACTTGGGAGGGCTTCCGGTGGACAACAAGATTCTTACTGTGATAAAGAACAAGTTCACCGAGCTCCAGAGCCTTTCGTTGTGCCACGCGGCCGTTACGTTTGACGAATTGCTCCAATTTCTCAAGGACAATGACCAGGTTCTCAAGTTTTTGGATATCACCGGCATCAAAAACTTGTCTCGCTGGAACCTCACCCATCTCCTCAAAACCGTCTTCAACAGCTCGCTCATTGCTTTGGAATACGACTACAAAATTCTCTACGATCTTACCAGCAAGGGCCAACACGTCAAAGTAACTCCTGTGCAGCAAACCTTTATTGATCCGGTCTACACTCCTCAGGTATGGAAGTTTTATGACAATGAAGGAAGAAGAGCTTGGATATACAAGCTTGACGAATCGGACCCTCAGTATACCAGCATCATAAACCAATCTCCCAACACCAACCCCGTAGCCACCTCCAACCTTGTGTACTACGACTTGGAAACAGGTAACAAGATCGTCAGCAAAGTCAAGAAGCCCAGTTTTTTGAAGTATGCCTCGCGGAAGATCAACTGTTCCATAGGCTATTACAACATGAAAAATGCCAAGAAGCTAAGAAAGAACAAGTTCAGAGAAGAGGTGTGGCCCCACGAGGTTTCCCAGCGGGGTATCTACAACTACTACTCGCTCAATGTCAAATAGTATCAAATATATATTATAATATGAAATAAAAGTACATAACACTCTAATTACTTCAATCAGGCAAATATATATACGAAATACAACAACTTGCTGGTATGTACCTGTCAAACCTTCTTCTGACGTGCTATATCCCTAAATCCGCTAGAAGGTTCACAAGTACTATTGACTTTATCCTTCCGAATTCAGTCTCCCATTTGGTCAAGCTTTGGTTGAAAGTAGACAAGGAAAACCTTTTGAAACAATAGCGGAAGAACTAAAGTAGACTAGTTTGCCAACAACACTTGATTGAGGAAATAAAAAGTCTAGTTTATCTCTGAAAACTATGAAAGCTTTGGCATTAGAACTCTGAAGATTATCTCTTATTGTTATGAGACGATCAGGGTTTGACAATAATCTTACAATCAACTGATTGAACTAATAATTTGAAACCGTTCGAGTTCAAAAATAGGCTTGCATTGTAATAGGATGTATTACTGATAGCATGTAGCAGGTAAGTTCAACATGTCTAGAAGGATATTTTTAAAATGATATGATCTACTACTTTCATAAGTTCTTTAAGTCGATGTGGAACATCAAGAATCCGTACGAGGACAGTGAAAAATTGCTCAGATGAGACGACATCAAGTACTTTAACATCAAATCAAAGTTAGCTACCCGCTTTATAAAACGAGCTGCTCCAACCCGTGCTCTTTCGACTCACTGGAATATCGAATCATACCTACGTCCCAAAAATCTTTCAGAACGAAGCAAAAGTTAGCTAAGGCTCAATAGCAAAACAGACCATTGCCACAACGATCCGAGTGAGATCTGATAACACCATCGAATACGCCAAGAGAAGACACTGGAGAAGAACTAAGTTGCACATCTAAGTGCTCAGTTATAAAGAAACACTGTTGCATTAATGCTTCCTAATAGTAGAAGAGCATTGATCACGGGCAGGTCCCTTTTCCCTTGCAAATATTACACCTGAAGCAATCAGGGTAGTGTGAAGCAATAGGGCCAGGCTGCGGCCCAGCTACTACTGCTGGTCCGGCTACTGGTCCGGCTACTAGTGCTAATCTCGAGCTACTGCTTCTCTTTCATTTTTCGCAGCCGTTCACATGCCCCGAATTCTGCGTTCCACATGCAATGCACCAATCGTAAGTCCGTCTTGTGCTTAGTGCGTATCCAACAATCCTCAGAATGAAGAATCTATCAGAGTGAATAAACCTATCAGAGAACACCAGAGAAGTAATCCACCAGGGTATGGTCACCAGTCCCTACTGAACTAGCTGACCCTGCCATATGCCACCACTTACAGAACGAGTCTCGTTCATGCGATGATGCCCCAGACTTACCCCTCGGTACCGAGACGTTGGAATATTTTTTCCCCACAGCTCTCTTGACTTATCTATATTTATATATAAGCTAATCACTAGCAATCCAATTACTAGCTAATTAGTACTAATCCAATTAATTGTACTTTGAATATAATTATGACATTACCAGAAGTCACCGAAGTCAGACATCCCATCGATGTGGACCTGCTTGCAAAATACTTGCATCTGCTACAAAACAACTCTGCGGGCACCACCCTAGGCGTTGACGTTCCCAAGTTTGCTCCATCGGGGTACGGAATCAAGCAGTTTGCATTCGGCCAATCGAACCCAACGTACTTGCTCGATATCGACGGAAAGCCGTATGTACTTCGGAAAAAGCCTTCGCCCAACGCCAAACTAGTGTCGAGATCGGCCCATGCCATTGAAAGAGAGTTCTTTATGTTGCGCGGCATCAACGTATTGAACCAAACCACCGCCCGAAAAGTGCCTGTGCCCAAAGTGTACGTGTTGTGCGAAGACGAATCGATAATTGGGTACGTGTTCTACGTTATGGAGTACATCAAAGGAGATCAGATCAAGAACCCTGAGTTGCCCGGCGTGCCTGAACCCGACAAGAAGTTGTACTGGACAAGCATCCTCGAAACCATCACCGCTATCCATTTGTTGGATGCGCACAAATTGATTGCCGAGCTTCCCAAGTCGCATTTTCCCCAGTTCCACAACTTGGCCAAGATCACCGGGCTGTCGTATTTCGAGCGCCAGATCAAAACCTTGACCAATGTAGAAAAGTCACAAAGCCAGACTGTAGAGCCCATCCCCCATTTTGAGCGCATCACCAAGTGGACGCTTCAAAAAGCCCCGCGCGACCCCGCAAAACTCACGCTTATCCACGGAGACTTCAAGATCGATAACGTGTTGTTTGACCCCACCACCAAAAAGGTGATGGCGGTGTTGGACTGGGAACTCTGCACGTTTGGGCACCCCATCTTTGATCTTGCCAATTTTTTGCAGCCGTTCCAGTTTCCGAACATGATGAACCGGATGATGTACGAGGGAACCGAGGTGGGCATGGAAAACCCCGAGTCGCTCAAGACCATCGAATCGGTTTTGAGGCAGTACCATGTAGTATACGGCAGTCCTTCATGGGACCCCAAAGACCCCACCAACAACGCGTCGGATCTCTGGACAGTTGGGCATGTGTTTGGTCTTATTAGACTTTCTGTAATCAGTCAGGGTATTGGGATGCGAATCAAAAAGGGAAGTGCGTCTTCGGGAAACGCCTCAGGGTTCGGCCTGATCTACCTCTTTTTGTCTGAGTTGGCCAACGATGCGATTGAGGAGTATGAGGAAAAGACATCAAAGTTGTAGCAAGAATTCATTCACATTTGGTTCAACTTATATTTTATTTATATTCTTCATATCCATTTGGGTGCAAAAAATAAATGAGCGAACTGTAAACGGAGCGAAGGTCTAAACGGATGTAGTTCGGGAAGCGAGGACGATAAAAGGGTGTAGTTGAGTCGACTGGGTAAATAATGTGAATAAACTCACATTACTCTATTTATGTTCCATTTATATTCCTCATATTCATTTGTATTCCGTTTAAATTCTTCATACCCATTTGGGTGCAAATCAATAAGCGAAATAGTAAAGCGAGGTGTGATTCGGGGAGGGAGAAAGATAAAACGGTGTAGTCATGTCCGCTGGGTAGATAGTGTGAATTAATTCACATTACTCCATTAATCCATTTGTATTCCACTTATATGTTCATATTCCATCATATTTCATTTGCACCCAAATAACTGAGGGAGCTAGTGTAAACGGAGCGAAGTGGTGTAATTCGGGGAGCGAGAACTATAGTTGAGTGTAGTAAAGTCCGCTGGGTAGGTAGTGTGAATAAATTCACAGTATTCCTTTTATACTCCTTTTATATCCATTTATCCATTTATATTCCAGTGAATCTTCATATCCAGTTGGGTGCAAATAATTGAGCGAACTGGTGTAAAAGAAGAGAACGTGGTGTAATTCGGGGAGGAAGAACGATATAGGAGTGTAGTTGACTCCACTGGGTAGATAATGAGAATAGATTCACATTTATTCACATTTATTCCATTAATATTCCACTTGTATTTTTCAAACTTCATTTATATTCCATTTGCACCCAAATATATGAGCGAGCTAGAGTAAACGAAGCGAAGTGGTGTAATTCGGGGAGGGAAAACGATAAAAGGGCGTAGTCAAGTACACTGGGTAGATAATGAGTAAATTCACATTTATCCATTTATATTCTTCATATTAATTTATATTCGATTCATATTCTTCTTATTCATTAATTTTCCTCTATCCATTTGGGTGCAAATTGTTGAGCGAACTGTAAACGGGTGTAATTCGGGGAGCGAGAACGATAAAAGGGTCTGGTCAAGTCTACTGTGTAGATGAGCTTGGATGTGAGCCTGGGTGAGCCTGGGTAAGCCTGAGCCTAGATAATCCCGCTTTTGTGCTCATCAGTGTGGCCAACCTTTGTCTACTATGGTGCAAATCAATTGATGGAACTGAAAGTTGTCTATTTCGGGGAGGGAGAATAATTAGGCGTTTCAGTCAAGTCTGGCGTGTTTGTTGGGGCCTAGAGTATATCCTGGATGACTTGAAACGTTTATCATTGAATCTGGGCCGTTTACCGTTTACCGTTTACCCGCCTCACTGTTGTCATCTCTAGTAGGTCTTCTTGCCTCTATTTCGGGGAGCATCGCTTTTAAAGAGTCCCCAATGGTACCGTCTGATAGATATACGCTACAAATATGCTTGGGATCTCAATGGACGCTTGACACTACATGCTCCCCATTCTACAGACCGTTCTAGTTTCTGCCTCCTCAAGCAAGAGGCGCTAATCCAGAGGCGCTCTACCCCAATCAAACGTGCTCTCTCCCACTTCTTACTGTCTCTCAACACTTCACACCTCTCTCTGCCGATTTTGCAGTCGAGGTGGCTGCACCTCCCCTAATCGGGACCGCACCTCTCGAATCATGCCACACCCCTGCTAAACCGGCGTTGGTTTTAACATCAGGTTTGACGCGTCACGTGCCGCTAGCGTAACACGAGATTGTTAGTCACCGATAAATTTTCACTTCCACATACTATCTTCATTATCGTCATGTCACAGTTTGGAACGTTATTTCGTGTCACCACCTACGGTGAGTCTCATTGTCAGTCAGTGGGATGTATAGTTGACGGGTGTCCGCCCGGCTTGAAGTTGTCCGACGAGGATATCCAGCCTCAGTTGACCAGAAGAAGACCTGGCCAAAGTAAGTTGTCTACCCCCAGAAACGAAAAAGACAAGGTTTTCATTCAATCAGGTACCGAGAACGGAATCACCTTGGGCTCTCCCATTGCCATGTTGGTCAAAAACGAAGACCACCGTCCCAAAGACTACACCGAAACCGACTTATATCCAAGACCATCGCACGCCGACTGGACTTACATACAAAAGTACGGGGTCAAGTCTGCTTCTGGAGGAGGAAGATCCTCGGCAAGAGAAACCATTGGTAGAGTAGCTGCCGGTGCCATTGCCGAAAAGATTTTGCACAAGGCCAACGGAGTTGAAATCGTGGCTTTTGTCTCGAGCATTGGAGAGATTTCCATGAACAGAGACCCATTGGACCCTAAGTTCCAGGATTTGTTAAACACCATCACCAGAGACGGTGTGGACCAAGCTGGCCCTGTGAGGTGTCCAGACCCTACTGTGAGAGACGAAATGGTCAAGGTCATTGAAAAATACAGAGATGCCAACGACTCCATAGGAGGAGTGGTCACCTGTGTGGTTAGAAACTGTCCTGTTGGATTAGGAGAACCATGTTTCGACAAGTTGGAAGCCAAGTTGGCCCATGCCATGTTATCGTTGCCAGCCACCAAAGGGTTTGAGTTTGGTTCCGGATTCCTCGGCACCCAAATCCCAGGCTCCAAGCACAACGACCAATTCTACTTTGACGAAACCCGCCAGACTTTAAGAACCAGGACCAACAATTCGGGTGGTGTCCAAGGTGGTATTTCCAACGGTGAAAACATCTACTTTTCTGTAGCTTTCAAGTCTGCAGCCACCATTTCCCAAGAACAGCAAACAGCCACCTACGACGGGGCCGACGGTGTTTTGGCTGCTAGGGGCAGACACGATCCTAGTGTCACTCCTAGAGCCGTTCCTATTGTTGAAGCCATGACTGCGTTGGTCTTGGTGGATCAGTTACTCATTCAAAAGGCCAGAGAAGCTGGTAAGTTAATTGCAAGCGAATAGATATATAGAATAAAGCAAATACTAAACAAGTTCTACAAAAAGTAGCTCAAAGAATAGCCCTACAAATAGCTCTACAAAAAGCACTTAAAACTTCAAAAGCTCTAATAATAGCTTTAAGTACTTGGTATTTAAGTGTGATATATATCGTAAGTATCTTCTCAGAAGCTACTCTCAATTAAGCAGAATAAGCTAACACTTTAGTATTGATACTTTTAGTCTTGAACACTCTCACTGTGCCGTAACTGTTAGTACTTTCGCAGCCATTACTATGCTAATGCTACTTCACGCTCTTAATGGGCAACAAGAGTAGGACATCACTGAGCACCCTCTATATTCTGAACTAATCGATGGCTTTCGCAGCATTTACAAGACTACTGGTGGAAAAACAACGGTAAGATTTAAGCGATATACAGGTGGGAAAGAGACCATTAAACACTCTCAAAGTCTTGGCTAAACCGCTTACGAGACCATTTGGGCCGAATCTCGAGCAAACAATAGTTACGATCTTTGATTGTTAGCATCTCTTCCCCGAAGAGATTTGAGGTGGTAGCTCGCATCTCTCTATCCATGTGAGTAGTGATATTAGTGGTAAATCATATCATTTCCTCTGGATTGTAATAGATTAATCCAGTTTTTTAGATTTTATACTTTTTTTTAGCTTTTTTACTTTTTTTGCTTTCCAAGAGTAGTGATACAAGGTGGTAGAGACCACTCCTCTTGGATATTATAACTTAGCCAGTCAATTTACTTTTTTTTTTGCTTTTCTTTTTTTATTTTTTTTGGCTTTTTATCTTTTTTATCTTTTTTTGGTTTTTATAACTTTATAACGATTGCAAGGCAAATTTATAGTAGCACCAACTCTGAGCCTTGGCTTTCAGTGTGAGTTGGGTCTTCTTATCCTGCAGTTCCTTTATTATTTCTAATAAAGTTTGTAATGAACTTTTCCAATGTGGATAAGACCGGATCTTCCACCTGATTCTTGTGGGATTCTCCTTGATCCAGTTGAAGACTTTGACTTATGAGCTTTTGAACTGTACTCCTAGGGGTATTGGGTATGAGGAGCCTGTTTCTTACCAATGAGTTGCAAGATGATTTCCTTAGCTAGTGTGATGCGGATTATGAAGTTCACTGGCGTCCGCTGGGTTAGTATTCAATAGTATTCCTCTCTGGGGGAATACTCTCATTTGAGCTAGTGAAGTTATTTGCAAGTGAGGTACCTGGTAAGTTAGATCAGATTGAGCTGGAGTATAGGATGGAATCAGAAGCATTTGGTGTGCACTCAGAACTTGACTCGTAAGTCAATGTGGACCAGCTGCTAGTGCGTCACTTCAAAGCGCCCACTTCTTCGATCGTAAGTAGCCCATCCGAAGATGTGCTAAGTCTTCTCTTGGAAACGAGAAAGCCACCAAAGGAAAACCCCCAATGAACTAACTCTATGGGAACTCCTGAAGCTCCACTCCACGCTAAGCCCACCCTAAAATATGTTAGTAAGAAAAACCTCCAGAGGAGTACACCTCCAAACTTTCTGATCCCGTATTCGGCCCCAATATTATCCCTCATATACCTTACCTGAAACTTGGCTAGGGTTCATCCGTCCTCCAAAATATCTCTGCTTTGTCAAGAAGTACCCTTCCAAGATAGGAATAATACTGGAGCATTTCCACAACTCAGATTCTCCAAACTCACTCCTCAAAAAACTCCCATAATACCTTTTTTCTTGCAACTAACCACCAACTACTGTATTGAATACCTTCCTAGTTTCTTCCATTGAACTCAAGCTCCAACATCGCAACGAGCTTGGAAATCTTTGGAGACTGAGTTGAAACCACCAAAAATGGTTTCGGGGAAATATCTTTCTTGATACTTCCACCCAGTTCTCTCTTGAGTTGTGCAACTCTACTTTTATCCTCAAAGTTGACAGACTTTTTCACAATAGTATCACCGCCAATGCTGGCTTGGTTGTTACTAAAGTATTCTTCTAGTCTGGCAACTATTGCAGAAGATTTGGTGCCAGTGGCCTTCTTAAGTTTGATTTTCTTGTAAGAAGGCCCGGCAAAAGAAACAGACTTCTTTTTTGGTACGACTGCAAGTCTTACCTTTGGTTTCTCAGGGACCTCAACTTTCGTTTCAGTCTTGTTTCCCAAGAAGAACAGTTCAAGCCGACTGACAATGTCAGACCGCTTTGGGTTTGGCTCATATGCCACTCCACCAGATTCGTCTACTGGGGTTTCCATAGGCTCAACTTCAGATTTCGCTGCAATTGGTCTCCGATTATCATCAAGCAATGATGTAACAGTTGGATCCTTAACTGTTGCACTATTAAGTGACGGGTCATCTTCAACGTCAACTTCAGGATCCTTGTCTTGAGTCTTGGAAAACTCGGTGGGGTCTTCAATCTCGAAATGACTTTCGGGAGAGCCCTGGTCTTCAACTATGGAAGGTGAGAAGATTTCTGAGCCATCTTCAGAATTAGTATCTTCCCAAGAATCTTGGGTTGAAGCTCCCCAAGAGTCAGAACTGGAATCTTCCATATCTTCCAGATCTTCCCCATCGATATCGATCAATTCCTCAGGAATGAAGTTTCCCAACTTATTGGATTTGTTCAATTCCTCAACAAAGAGTTCATCCTCTTCTTCAATCTCATCTTGGGTTGAAGCTCCCCAAGAGTCAGAACTGGATTCTTCCATATCTTCCAGATCTTCCCCATCGATATCGATCAATTCCTCAGGAATGAAGTTTCCCAACTTATTGGATTTGTTCAATTCCTCAACAAAGAGATCATCCTCTTCTTCCTTCTCTAGAATCAGTGATTCTTCTTCCTTCTCAAGAATTGGCGAATCTTCTTCAAGAATCAGTGATTCGTCTTCTTCAGGAATCAGTGCTAAGGTCAATTGGAATCTCACCTTCTTGTATCTCTTGGCGGCTTTCTTGGCGGCTTTCTTGTCTCTCTTAGCTTTTCTAGAACGAAGGTAAGATGCCAAATCAAAAGTATCTCTTGGAGATTTTTCTTTAGGAATAGGAATCAGTGGAGAGTCCAATTCTGATTTTCTCTCGGATCTTTCAGAACGAATAGATACCAAATCAGACTTATCATGTTCGGGTGCTTCTTTTGGAGATTTTTCAATAAGAATCACTTGTAAGTCCAATCCTCTTCTCTTGGGTCTTTCAGAATGAATAGATGCCAATTCAGCATCTTCGGGTGCTTCTTTTGGAGATTTTTCATTAAGAATCACTTTTAAGTCCAATCCTAATCTTCTCTTGGCTCTTCCAGAATGAATAGATGTCAATTCAGAAGTATCATCTTCAGGTACTTCTTCTGGAGATTCTTTTTCTTCAAGAATCAGTGATGAGTCCAATTCGAATCTTACCCTCTTGACTCTTTTAGGACGAGTAGATACCAAATCAGAAGTATCATTCTCGGGTGCTTTTTCTGGAGAATCATAATCAATATTCTCAACACCCTCGTCTCCAGGATAGATATCCCATCCTGGCAATGGAATGTGGCATTCATTAGCTTCGTCTACTTCGTCAACTTCTTCAGAGTCAGAATTTGCAACTGGCTCAATGATTTCAGCTTGTTCAACCGAATCGGTTTCCAAGGAAGAGTTTGACGAAGGCGAATCGCTCCAGACATTAAAGAAAAGATCATCAGATGCAACAGATGATCTAGGAGATTCCGAATTTTTATCGGTGAGTTGGAAGGTGTAATTTTCAGCAGATGCAGGTGGTTCGTTCCAAACATTAGCAAATTCTTCCTTCAATTTTGTAGCAGCGGATTCAGCAATTGAAGTGACAGGAGCAAGGTTTTCAGCTGGGAAAACATTCTTTGGTTTTCCTCTAATAGGTTTGTCATCTCTGACAATGGGATGGTGAACATGGAACTCTTCGTCAGTATCAAGGACACTTCTTTGGGCATCGAAGAGTTGTTTCTTGAGGTCGGCTTGCTTTCTGAGTCTTCTAAACTTGCACTTCTTGACGGTTCTGGAAATAGAATTTCCGACTCTTTGCATAGGATTGCACTGTTGAAGCTCGTTCACTCTTTGCTTGATATCTTCTCTGACTTGGCAGATTCTCAAGTAGTGAGTGGAGTAAGTATATCCATTATCGGATAAGTTTTCAGCTTCAGCTCCAAGTTCCTGGTAGATTTGGTCGAGACTCCGGATGGAGTGGGCATTCAACCATAAGTGGTAATCGTATTCACTCCATCTGTCTGGGTACAATGCCTTTCCTTTGTACTGGAGTTGGAACTCGACTGGATAAAGCTTGTCAGTATGGAAGTTGTATTCCTTCAAACAGGCGACCTTAAAGGTACTTCCAAGCATCTTTGCCTTTCTAAGGCACTCAGACTTCTCAGCTTCTTCCAATTGAGTAAGGTACTCCGGAGCTGGAGCAACGCAGGACTGTTTGACAGACCAGCTGCGGGCGTTCATGCCCAATGCTGCAAGCTGAGCATCAAGCTTGTCGAACCAGTGAACTGCCCTGAAGGGGGCAGCTCCGTTCGACTTAGGGCTGACTCGAGTGGGTGTTCCCGAGGAAGCCTTGAAATCCCCAGTGGCAGGATCGAAGATCCTGTAAGCAGGGACGGCGGACAATAAATTGGCCATAATGATTTGACTAAATTGACTGATGTGTGAACTTATTCAAATGTAAAGAAAAGATATAAGTAAAATAAGGCTCGAGATGAGTGGCCTGCCTTTTATACTTTTTGCAAAAGTTGCAACCACAAACAGTCTTCTTTGTATACTTTTTGAAATTTGCAGCCACAAATGGAGAGTTTGTATAGGGTCTAGGCCATTTGGGTGCAAAAAAAAAATTGGACTGGGTACAAAAAAGTAGGACGAATAGCTGTGTAGGAATAAAATATGGAGGATGTATCCATTGTTTTGAAGGTAAGACGAGTCATCATGAGACTATGGCTAGGTGGTGGCCCAATAGCTTAGTTGTATTTGTGGAAGCCGCAGAAACAGTAAGTCTTGTAGGACAAAACCCAAGAAAGTTTGAAGATACAGTTTGAAAGTATGATCCTCTGATAGCTTATCTACTCGGAACCCATCTTTCTCACATCTCTCCCATCTCTCTCCCATCTTTCACCTTTTCACCCATCTCCTCTATAAGACTTGGGGACAGAACCGGTTCACGTGATTTTTCTTTTTGCGTGCACGCGCCATTTTTGGACGCGTAGGTGCCAGCAAGACTTGAAGAATCAGTAAACATACTTGACTGTATCAGACTAACAGGATGAAGTACAGCGTGATTTTCTTTGTTGCTGCGCTCTTGCAAGTTGTGGCTGCCCACAACGTGTTGATTGCGCCCTTTGGAAAGCAATGTTTCTTTGAAAACTTGAAGAAAAACGACCAGTTGGCCATCAGTTTCCAAGTGGGATCAAGAAACCCCAGTAATGCCGAACAGTACACGGTGGACTTCCTGATCATCACACCAACCGGCCAGGTAGTGTTGAGAAAGCACGACATGGATCACGGCGACGAAGTCATTGACGCCGAATCCACCGGAAAATACTCGTACTGTTTCTCCAACGAAAAGAGCGGCAGGGTCGATTTGGATGTTTCCTTCAATGTTCACGGGGTCATTTACGTTGATGTCAACGACCCCAAGTCCGATACCTTGGATTATGCCATCCAAAGATTGAGCCAGGCCACCAACGATGTGATGGCCGAGCAAAGTTACTTGGTGATCCGTGAAAGAACCCACAGAAACACCGCTGAATCTACAAACTCCAGAGTCAAGTGGTGGTCGGCGTTCCAGATCTTGGTTGTGGCATCGAACTCTTTTTTCCAGATATACTACTTGAAAAGGTTTTTTGAGGTCAAGTCAGTTGTATAAGAATACATAGTGACGCAATAACACTACCAGTATAGTAGCAGTAACACCATCACTATCATTATAGTATCAATAACAACACTATCTGCATAGTAGTACAGTATCAGTAACACTATCGCTATCAGTATCAGTATCAGTATAGTATCAGTATTAGTATAGTATCAGTAACACTATCGCTATCAATGTCAGCATAGCATCAGCATAGTATCACTATCACTATCACTATCCTATTAGTATAGTATCAGTTACAGTTTCAGTATAGTGTAGTATAGTATAGTAAGACCCTATCTTCAATCCTCTCAAAGTTAATAAAAATAGCGTGCTGCAAAATTATATACCGTCCTAACGAACGGATAAACAAATAAGCCGCCACGAGCGTTAAAATTGCAGCTGCGACTTACAGAAGGACGATGTTCACTATTATTGACTAAGAGTACCAAAATACCAGAATACCTAATAAGACTACCTAATAAGAATACCTAAGAATACCTAAGAATACCTAAGAATACCTAAGAATACCTAAGAATACCTAATAAGAATAATGATCAAAGAACAACTTCATACCAGTTGTTAGTTATTTTTACGGACAATGTCGGAGATCAGACGATTCCCCTCCAGTGCCTTAAGGTAGTAGCACGTGACCGCGCAATCACAGCGTTCCCCTCTTCGCGCAAAGGGATCCACCGAGTGAGGGGCATTCAGAATAGCACACTCGGGCTTAAGTGCTCGGCATTTCTAAGTCAATTGCACCGAAGCGCACTGCAACTGCTGTGTTTGGCGATCTTAAGTGCGTATTGTAGGCGGATCCCCAAAACAGCCCATATTCACTAGCGTCGTGTGAGCACCGTCCTCGGCCTAAAATTTCCACGGTTCCCTGTTCCCGAGAGTATATAACTGAGTGATCTGGGGATAAACTGGGGAATAAAAGAATACAACACACAAGAACAAAGAGTTATTTAATACATCATGGCATCGTTTTTCCCAGGCATCAAGGAATTGCCACCCGACCCATTATTCGGGTTGAAGGCTAGGTACACCGCAGACAAGCGCACCGACAAAGTCGATTTGGGAATTGGCGCCTACAGAGATGAGCAAGGAAAACCATGGATCTTGCCAGCCGTCAGACAAGCGGAGCAGAAGTTGATTTCGTCTCCGGAATACAACCACGAGTACCTTTCCATCAGCGGATTCGAGCCTTTTGTCAAGGAAAGCGCCAAGATTATTTTGGGCGACAACTCGGTCGCAATCAAAGAAGGCAGGCTTGCGAGCCAACAGTCGTTGTCAGGAACCGGAGCGTTGCATTTGGCCGGGGTGTTCCTCAAGTCTTTCTACGCCGGCGAGCACAAGATCTACTTGTCCAAACCTACATGGGCCAACCACAACCAGATTTTCACCAGCATCGGGTTCGAGGTCGACAACTATCCGTACTGGAACAACGAAACCAAGTCGTTGGACTTGGACGGGTTCTTGGCCACCATCAAGTCCGCGCCCAAACAGTCGATTTTCGTGTTGCATGCATGCGCCCATAACCCCACTGGTTTGGACCCCACGCACGACCAGTGGACCACCATCTTGAAGGAGCTCAATGCCAACAGCCACTTGGTGTTGTTTGACTCGGCGTACCAGGGATTTGCCAGCGGAGATCTTGAAAAGGACGCCTATGCCATCAGACACGCTGTCGACGACAAGTTGTTGCAGACCCCGGTGGTGATTTGCCAGTCGTTTGCCAAGAACTGTGGTATGTACGGCGAAAGAGTGGGTGCTGTGCACGTCATCACTCCTCCCGACGTCGCTGGCGAAGCGGCCGCGCCGTTGCTCAGAGCCATCAAGTCGCAGTTGAACAAAATCATCAGATCGGAGATTTCCAACCCTCCTGCGTACGGTGCGAAAATAGTTGCAGCCATTTTGAGCGACAAAGAATTGAAGCTGCAGTGGCAAAAGGACTTGACCACCATGAGTTCGCGCATCATCAAGATGAGACACTCGTTGAGAGACTTGTTGACCAACAAGTACAACACTCCTGGCAACTGGGACCACATTGTCAACCAGACCGGTATGTTTTCTTTCACTGGCTTGACTCCTGAGATGGTTGCCAGATTGGAGGAGGTGCACGGAGTGTATTTGGTGAGCAGCGGACGTGCGTCGGTTGCGGGCTTGAACGAGGGTAACATTGAAAAGGTTGCGCAGTCGTTTGACGAGGTTGTGAGAGCCTTGTCCAAATCGAAGTTGTAGTTCTATAAACTAAATCTGCTACATTCCAAATCTACTTAATCTATACTACATCTACTACATCTACTAACTCTACTCAATTAAACCTTACTACTCTACTCACATCTTACTCATCTAACGAAATGAAGTCTTTTTTTCGCGAAAATTATCAACCTCATCGTAAATGCCCAACTAATCTTTACAAATATTGTGTTGATATTTGTATAGCTAATCTTATATTGTATGTTGATATTTGTATAGCTAATCTTATTGTATGTTGATATTTGTGTAGCTAATCTTACATTGTATGTCAATATTATAGCTAAACTAATCTTATATATTTGTATTTATCTTGTCATTTCTACTATTTGATACTATTTGATATATATTAAAATTGAAAATAACAATATATAAGGCTAGAATTTGATTAAAATAATCGGTGGTCGAATCGACTCTTTTATGTGTATGTTGTGTTTTGAAGATGCGTCAGATTTACTTCTTTCTGAAAGAACAACCTTCGGTCAACTTGGCCTTACCACCGGCTGGGGTACATAAGACAGTGGAACAAGAGTCACAGGTGACAGCACTTTGGGCGTGGGAGAAGATGGTGGTAATGTTCAAACATCCTTGACATTTGACGTCCATGAAGTAGGATCTTGGGGATTGGACCAAGGTCTTCAACTTGTGCTTTTGAGCTTCAGAAGCTGGAGATGGGTGTAATAAATCTTGAACTAAAACCTGAGTAGTTAGTATTGGACAGCTGAACAATTGACTGAGAACGAGAACGTATCCATAACCTCACAAACCTGATGAACCTGATAAAACTCAGTACTCATAAAGCCCATAAAACTCCATAAACTTCCTCATGAAACCTCTTCATAAACCTCGTCATATTGATTATTCCTTCTGGGTACTTTTAATGGAGATTTGCACAGCTGGTAAGATCGTGACTAGGATAGTCTCATTTTGTCCGTGGTTGGCAGTTCGTGGACGTATTGGTATTTGTGTTGAATTTTTCACTTGGGCCACAACCTCTAGGCGTGTTCATGCTGGTATTTCGTGGTATGGTTTCTCAATAATCTCCCTCGTCTCGTCTTTCATCTCAAAATCAAACATACCATATTGTCTCTGTCTTATAGATACTATCTTCTAACTATTAGGCCGTTTGAATTTTTTTCAGTACTCTTTTTCTCCACCTGTGAAACCAAATCGAACATGCGCTATGTGCAGGAATTTGACGCGAGCGAGGGATTAGGGTTTGTTCACGTGAAAAGCGTGTTTCCACGTGATGTGACTGCGAAAAGCAACTGGAAGACAACCGGCTTCAGCAGCAATACATGAATGCAGCTGGTGTAAACTCTCTATTGGATGCTTATGGTGCTAGTGATGTTGACTTCTAATTTTCTCAATTTGTTCTCTTCCCTTTTGCTCTCATTTTGTTCTCATTTAGTTCTCATTTTGTTCTCTTCCATTTTGTTCTCTTCCATTTTGTTCTCTTCCATTTTGTTCTCTTCCATTTTGTTCTCTTCCATTTTGTTCTCTTCCATTTTGTTCTCTTCCATTTTGTTCTCTTTCCGTCTGGCTTCTTCGCCTGTGCCCTATAGTCTCCTTATTCTAAGCATATTGATATATTAATTATACACAGAAACAATTGGTATAATCAGAGATGAAACATAATTTAAACTCGTACCTAGCAAGGTAACTTTGGCAAAAGAAGCCACTCTCGTATCTAAAGTATCAAGGAGTATATCCATAGCATAACTCGATACTTGTTAATATAACATTGTACTGCTAATTTAGAGACACTATACATATATACTTCATAACTAAATCAATTCATTTCTGCGCACTTTTTCGCAGCCAAACAAAATAATGTGCAACAATTTCAGCAAAAAGTTCAGCAACCATCAAAACCAACAATCACCAATCAAAGAAAACTCACCACCGCATGCCACCGCAGCTTGGTTCATGCCTTGTCTCGTTATTTTCTTTGCTTCATTTTAAGATGATTATAAAATACTAAATAACTAACTAATAATAGAGACAAGAAATAAAAGTTTGTAGACAAAATGGAGCACTATAAACAATGTGACATCTAGACATTTTGGGAAGTTACATCTATATAACTAAAGTTTAAATCCCTTCAAATGTGGTCTGTCATTTCAGCCTCCATCCTAGCTATATTGCGCATGATTTAAACTAAGACTAGGAGTGAGGAAATTTATGTCTATAAAGTAAGCTCCAAATTGGCCGAATTATTTGTATGTACAATTGACGATGATGATTTTTTGATTGTTGTACCCGTTTTGGCTGGTGTAAGCAGTTGCAAACAATGAATTGTACCCATTATTAATTGTATGATTGATAGATAATGTAGCAGTATTATGAATATTTGATACGTGAGTGAACAATAAAAATAATAGGAAATAGGATGTGGTAAGCCAACAAGATAACTCAAATAAAAACGAATCAATTGATAAAAATAAAGGATGGACAACAAAACGACGCAGAAACTCTGTGATGAGGTTACTTACCACCCTTTTTTGGTTTTCTTGGAGTTGATACTGGTCTGTTATTGGCAACATTGGATGGCGGGAATCTAGGCTTTTTGTCGGCAGGTTTCAATATTTGGAACGAACACAATAAACTTTCATCCACACTCATCATAGCACCAGCATTATCGAATTCTCCACAGTAGTTTGGAGCAGAGAACAAAGTCACCAATTGCCTCTTGGAAAAGAATTCATAGCCGTCTTCCACCACTTGATGGGCTCTACAGATAAGATCCATGTCATGTTTCTGCAAGAACCTCGATACCACGTCGGGTCCGAATGTAAATGACACACCTCTATCGTTTTCTGACCAGCCAGTGATATCCTTATCAGGATCAGACCATAACAAGTCACATAACAATCCTACGTCGGGAATATCAGTAGGTCTCATCACTCTTCTGATCTGTTCCATGGAGTTCAAGTCAGGTGACAATCCACCGTGCATGGTGAAGATTTTCTCGTCGATGATGGCGGCAATTGGTAGACAGTTGAAACAGTCGGTGAAAGTCTTCCATAATTTGATGTTGTATCTTCTTTTACATTCATCGTAGAAACCATAAATTCTGTTGATGGAGGCACATTCGTGGTTACCTCTCAAGATGAAAAAGTTTTCAGGATACTTGATCTTGTAGGCTAACAATAAGCAGATGGTTTCCAAGGATTGTTTGCCTCTGTCGACGTAGTCACCGAGGAAGAGGTAGTTAGCTTCGGGAGGAAATCCACCATATTCGAAGAGTCGTAACAAGTCATAATATTGTCCGTGGATGTCACCACAAATTTTGATGGGGGCTTCCAATTCCAAGAGAATTGGCTGTTGGATGAAGATTTCTCTGGCTTTGGTACAGAGATAACGGATTTCGTGTTCCAAAAGCGTAACTTGCTTGCCGGGTCTTGAGCCTCTGACTTCCAATAATCTGTCGACTATGGAGTCGATATCAGCTTCTTGATGATCTGCTGACATTATGCAATGAAATGTGTAGAATTATTGGTTAGTAGTTAACTATATTCAAATTGAATCAACAAAAGTGGGTAGTTAGATTTATTTACCGACCAGTTTAGATTGATTGAGTTGGTTTGGTGGTTCGACGATACGACGGGCGTGTACCGGTGAGTAAGGGAGGATAGCGAGGTTGGAATAGCACACGAATAGGTGTGATATTGAGTAATCGATACGTTAATGTTCTATTAATGAACGATTGTAGATGTATGGGAGGACTTAGTTAGGATTGTCCGTGCCCTTCTATTTTCCAGTGGGAGGACTAATTAAACGATGTGTTGTAAAACAACAAATGAGTTTTGAGATTGATGGAAGAAAATTTTTTTGGTGCGGTACACGAAGTGTTTAGGGGGCTAGGCCTGTATTTGGATAAGAGGGAGAGAATACAAGAGCAAACACAATACACAGAAGGGAGAGAATACACAGAATACCCCGAATACGCCGAACACACGAAGTGTATTCGTACCTGTAGGTTCAATGACACGCGAGTGGGTTTGTAGCTAGCTGCGTTGGTTGCTATTGTAATAACAGGATGGCGCGGAAGGCGATTATTTAGCGGATGACCTCGCGTCGGACGGGCCCAGCCGAAAACGCACTACAAGTATCGCACTACAAGTGGAGTCGCACGCAAGTGGAGTGCATTATTGCCGAGGAGTACGAGGGATCATAGTACTATAAAATGTCAGGGCAGCCATTGGTGAACTGGCACCTATGGCCTGATCGGCAGCAATCGACGATCCCCGCTTGTAGCCTGATCTTGTGGGGATCTGTCAGTGTAGCGGGTTGGTGGCAGCATCACGTGCTATTTGTTGAGGGTTGGAGTAATTTCTCAGTCAGGTGACTTCCATTATAGATAACGATCAGATAGTTAGTAAGATTGTAAATGGCACCTGGACCGCCTTTTGGGAACAATTACGTGGTGAAGCTTGTGGCCGAGTCGGACTCAAAGGCATGTGTGATCTGCTACAAGCCGGCATCGACCGTCCTCTTGTCGGAGAATAGTGTCGACTTCTTCTATATATGCCCCAGTCATCTCAAGGATGAACAATTTGCAGTGAGTGTCAAACCAGACGAATACACGGAGCTAGTGACGCAGAAGATCAATCTTGAGTCCAAATTGGAAAAAACCCAGAAGCATGCCGACGAGATCAAGCCGTATAAGTTGACGTCATTTGTCAATGGATACTTAAAGAGTAAGGATAAGAAGAAGGAAGAGGCAGACGATAAAGATCAAAGCAATGACGCAAAGTACAAGAGTCTTGTGGAAGAGACAAAGCAGCTCAAGGCGGAGCTCGCCAAGGTCACTGACTCGATCACCAGTTTCAAGTTCAAAAACTACCAATTGAACAAAAGTATCTACACCACTCGGGTCCAGAACTACAACAAAGTGATGTTTAATCGTATGAGAAGCCAAAGGATCCAGCAGGACCCCGGTCTTTTTCCCTCTGTGCCCACCAACAAAATTGAGTAGTACAATGAGAACATAGACTACGACTACTGACTACGACTACTGACTACGACTACTGACTACGACTGCGACTACGACTACTGACTACGACTACTGACTACGACTCTCAAGTGTCCAGTTCTGATCACCTAGATGTCAGGCACTTTAGTGTGTCGATTAGTCGATTAACGACGCCCGAAACATATTTGGCTGCAATACGCGGCGGAAGGCGAGAAATGTAGGCAGATATACTAGTGAGAACGTCTCTATTTAGGGCTAATTGGCATCAATTGCTTTGCACTTTTCTTGAGGTAGCCACCAGTGATGGCTAACAATATATGTAACAATGCTCAAGTTCAGAATAAATATTGTAAAAGAATCTTTGTATTTCTACCGGTACGACCTGCTATCAAGGATTTATTGGCTACAGTAGGTCCTTAATCACGCTCGAAATGTTTAATTCATCCATGTCCTTCAATCGAATAGAGTATGAGGGGTTGTTCATTAGAAGTGACTGTTTGATGGCTAGTCTACGCGATTTTTCAGTGCATGTAGACTTTTGCAGTCATGAGCAGAGTCATGAAGAGCATATGGTAGCTCAAGGAGTGTATTTTGTCGTGAAGCGGTACTATCGAATGGCGAGTCTATTGTCTGTTATATACATTTTAGTTGACCACCTTTTCGTCTATCCAGTTTTTCCACCCGTCAATGTTGTTCTTTAATACCGACCCCGAAATAAAATCCATGCCTCCTTCCAACTGGTCGAACCTAAACTTTCTGTCTTTAGAAGCAGACACTACGCCTAGCCAGAACTCTCTCAACGTTTCCAGAGCAACAAAACCCCCTTCCACGTTCTCGGAGTCGTCCTTATCTATGCCCGAGTTCTTATCAACATTGTTCAATTCGTTCTGGACCAACTTGTTGATCTCATTTTCCAAAAGTGTTTTGATTCTTTGCGCGGAAATAGACTCGAACAAATCGCTCTTGTTGACGGCAAAAACAAAATCCACTCCGTTGGGAGTTCTTTCTGTGATGGAAAAGAGGTTGAATAAGAACTTGGAGATAACTTCTATGTTGGCATTGAACGATGAGGATGCAGAGTCAAGCACATAGCAAATGCCCTTGATCTTTCCAAGCGTTATGTCTTCAAACATTAATTTGTTCAAAAGTTGAAAATACTTGAGATGGCCAGGGTAGTCAATCAACTGGTACTTTATAGAGACCGAGGAGCTGGAAAAGGGTAGGATTACCTCGGCGATATTGGGTTCTATCGATGATACTGTGGTGGTTATAGCATCCTTTTCCTGAGATTCGTCCTTCAATCTGTAAAAGAGGCCCGTCTTGCCCGCTCCATTATTCCCCAAGATTAAAAAACTGGGCTTGTAGTAGGGAGATCTTGTGCTGCTAGACAAACTTATTTTTCTGCCAGATTGAAGATATATAGAGGCAAGTACTACCAAGGTAGCAATAAGCATGCCGATCAACCCCTTCTGAACCAAATCCATCGTGTAGTGGCTATCTATTGAGTTCTCTCTGATAACTGCTGCGAGCTCCGATTTTTTTGGTGATTTTAGATCGGGTCGTGCGCGGCTCACTAGACCACTCTAAAGCTTTACGGGTTTGACTATCACAACAACCAATGGAGAATCCACATGAACAAGCGCAGAATGCGCTTCTATCCAGAATCATCAACAACATGGTATGTATCAGAAACTATTGATATCGGAAGTATTATTAACAAATAGGAAAACTTGAATGAGTCTGTGGTGACTGTAAACAAGTGTTTACAGGAAGTTGCAAGACACAATTTAGATACAGAGGTGCTTTCACAGATGTGGGAGAGTTACTTGAGAAACGCTGAGTTTAACTTAGAAGCCACTGGAGAGAAAAAGAATCCGTTATAATAAAAAAACTAGTAGAGAAGTATTCATGTTCTTCAATATAACGGATATGCTTCAAGTTAATCTCATGAAAATAGATCAGATTAAGATGTTAGAGTTGAGATCAAATGATAAAGTATTATCATCTATATTACGATACAAGGTGTTATAACATCATCTATATAATCAAGGTATTACCACATCAATACATTATGATACTTGGGTTCAGCTGTCGCAGCTCTAAGCAGCTTTAGAATAATCATTAATTAGTGGCTACAGAGACTCCTGATATTCTTACCTGAGTGACGACGACTCCTGATATGTGAACTGGGTAACTACATGCATTATTCAAATGATATATTCATTACTACTTAGGTGATATAATGTATGGTACAATGATTGTAAAAGTAAAGCTTTCGAAAACAAGTAGCAGTCTTGGAACTTAAACAGTCCTAGTACTGTAGTTCGTATTGTGTTCTCTAATTTTGGGTTGGCAATAATCCGAAACGCTTCTTCAAAGTGACTCTTTGTCTGGAGTACTTGTCGTCTGGGGAGAAACGGGCTGGGTGAGCGGACTTGGTGATTTCTCCGTCCTCGGTGATTTTTTGCAAAGTGTAAGCTCTCTTGCCATCTGGCCCTAAGGTGTACATTAAATGCATCTTGACTTGACTAGTTGGTGGTGGATGGAGTTTCTAATAAATTTTCACAGATGGAGTAATGAGATGGGTGGTGCGCGCACGACCGATGGGCGCCCGAAGCACAGAACTGATATGTGGAGAAGTACTGGGAGGGCTAGCTAGGATTGGAGTATCGTACAGTGGAGGTTAGGGTGATAGAGAGTGGTCTTATGGTGATAGAGAGTAGTCTTATGTGATAGAGAGTGGTCTTATGGTGATAGAGTGGTGTAACTTATGGTGGAAAGAGTAGAAAGGTACGAATTTGCACCCAACTCCAAGCACTGTTCAAGTGCTAGGATGTCTTTGACGATTCTACCACAGACTCGAGCTCTACCACAGTATCACTCTCCAAATACTATGGAGTCTCCATTAGTCTTCTTTACTCTCGTTAGTGATCATATTTGGATTTTGCTTATCTGCAGTACCTCTGTCTCTCACTTAAGGCCAGCCGATAAACAGCTGAGTAGACGACTAGAAGCATACAATGCCACCTAAAAAAGATGCTTTCGCCGATCTTTTTCTGTCTGCCAGCAATGGAAGTAGGCTGAACAACATGAGCTTGTTGGAAAGACAAAAACAGCAACAAAAACAGCAAACCCTCCAGCTGCTTTCACTGGCTCCACTGAAGCCTAGAACAGACAGTTTCTCCAACTTGGACTTCCTCTCGAGCCAGCCATCACGAGAACAGTCGTCGTCGCCGTCCAAGAGTCTTTATACCGGAGTGATGACCCCCAATTCCAAACCCGTTCTCTCGGCCACTCCTTCATCTGTTTCGTCCAGTTCTTCCATAAAAGCTGATGATCCATTTGCTATATTTGAGAAGAATTATACAAACCTGCAGACTCAGCAGACTCAGCAGACTCAGGCTAGTCATTCTGGCACTTCCCTCCTAGACGACGACTTTACCGACTCTTTTACCACTCCAGTGCCTCCAAGACCAACGAGTCCAAGACAGAGTCCAAGACAGAGTCCTGTGGCACCAAGACGTACTCCTCCAGTAGAATCCAGGCGTACTCCGCCAGTAGAATCCAGACCCAACCTGTCAACTACTAAACAATCGGAAGTAAAAGATGCTGTGGTTGCGGAATTGGTCGATATTGGTTTCAGTATTGAAGATGCCAACATGGCTATAAGAGATAAAGGTACTGATCTTCAGGCGTGTGTCAACTACATTATGAATAAGAACTCGGAGTCTAGTGCAAAGTCCAACAGAAATCAAAGTGGAAGGAGCGAAGGCATTGATTTTAACGAATTAGGTATGGATATATTCAACCGTGCCAATAAGTTTTTGACCAAATCGAAGCAAACGGTGATGAAAAACTTGGAACAATTGAACCAAAATGGGAAAACTTCTTCCAATTCTGATTTGCCTGAATGGATGAAAAGCCAGGATAAGTACAAGAAAGATGCCATTGAAAAGAAGTATGGAGGTGACGATTATGGTTCCGATTCGGAGAACTTGAAGCATGAAGATATACAGAGGTTTATGCAGATCCAAAAGGAAAAGGACCGTGAAAAGGCTAAGCAGAGATATAATAATATAAAGGAGACTGCTTTCAGTAAGATTTTGGGCAAGGAAGAGAGACCAGAGCCCAGAAGAGAAAGCAGCTCTAGAGGAAGAGCCGAAAAAAACAATGAAGCATACAAGCATACGATACCAGCTAAACCAAGTCCAGTTAGACAAACAAGTCCAGTTAAGCAAAGTCCAGTTAAACAACGTCCAGTTGAACAAAATCCAGTTAAACAAAGTAGACCAGAAACTAGACCTGTTGAAAGTAGACCTGTGGAACTGATCCAGGCTTCACAATCGCCTGACTCGGTTGATTTGTTGGGTATTTCAGATACTTCAAACAAAACCAGCTTTAAATCATCATTACGTGATAACTCACCCTTGAACCAGTTTGACGAGAACGACTATACCAGGGCCAAGGACGCTGCTCAGACGGCGTACAAGGCAGGAGATTATACGGGGGCCCGTGACCAGTATCTTGTGTGCTTCAACAAGCTTGCAAGTAACCACGAACTTCGGGTGGTTATACTCTCTAATTTGGGGACTGTGAACAAACAATTGGGCAATCTTAAAGAGTCGTTGGAAAATGCCGAGGGCGGATTGGCCCTAATTGGGGAAGACGAGATTAACAATAGTGCATATACCATCGGCCAGAAGCCAGTCAAGTACTGGTACACCAAGTTAATTACCATCAAAGCCGAGGTATGTGAATTGATGGAAAAGTACGAGCAGAGTCTCAAGCATTACTTGATATTGATCAAGGATTTGGGCGTAGTGGATAAGAAAATCATGGATGGAAAGAGACGTGTAGACAAGATTATCAATCCCGAAAACTACAAGCAGAAAGCGCCCAAAAAAACGTCTCCGCCAAAACCATCTCCACCCAAACCTTCCCCACCAAAGCAAAGTAAGAAGGACGAAGAAGTAGATCCATTGGTTCAAGACCAGATCAATGACCGGGTCAAGAGCTGGTCCGAGCCTAAACAGGGCAACATGCGTGCTTTATTGACCGGATTGGATGCCATAATTCCCCCTTCTATCAACATGAAGCCGGCACTAAGAAACTTGACCACCAACGAGTTGATGCTTTCGAAACAGGTCAAGATCCAGTACATGAAAGTGATTAGTTCTATTCATCCTGACAAGCTTGCGTCTCAGTGTAAGGATAACAAAGAGGCCGAGTTGATATGCAAGGCGGTTTTCATTATATTGAATGAAACCTGGGAGAAGTTCAAGGCAGAAGAGGGAATATAAATCACACACAACCTTAGCGTACACAGGTAATCACTGACCCCATATCACTAGCAATAGTTTACTACCTGTAAATTTTCACTGCTAATTATTGCATTGACTAATCAACTGCCTGTGACAGACTAGCAGCATGGCACAGCACTTAGTACAACAGAACCCTATCATTAAAAATTGCTGATATCGAATCAAAGAATGTAGCAATACCGAATTAAAGTTAACTATTAATGAAAGTAAGTCACTCTAGAATATCAAGCCATGCTAGAAGGGAGACGTAATAGACTCGCTATCCTAAACCAACACTTCCTCTTACTAGTGTAGAGTAAACTCTTACAACATTTCCACTACCACCAAAGGTGAATTTGCACTAGTGCTTAGCGATTACTAAGGATGTTAACGTGGGTGGATGCTAGCTTCTATTTGTAAACCTCAAGTGATAAACCAGTAAAATACTTCACTTCTGATGGATCTTCTACTTCTATTCTGCTCTAGGCGGGCTCTCTCTTTCCATACCTTGATTTCCAACACATGAAACCAGGACTATTCGTGGTTGTTCTTCCGAGAGCTAGGCATCAATGTCTTCTGGGTGAAATGGGTGCATTCGCTACTGCAACAATTAATGCATAGTAGTGAAGCTATTAGATTAAAGCCGTTTATAGAGTGATTCCTCGACAGCTACCGGTTGGTAGTAATCTAATCGTAGCCATGAACTCCAATCTTGAGACTAGTTAACTCTAGTCTAACTCTGGTCTAACTCTAGTCTAACTCTAGTCTAACTCTAGTTACTCTCTATGGTCTGCTTATGTAGTATTCTCATAGTCATAGTCTAATAGTCTAATAGTCCAATAGTCTAATAGTCTAATCTACTATAGTCTAATCTACTATAGTCTAATAGTCTAATAGTCCAATAGTCTAATAGTCCAATAGTCCAATCTATAGTCTTGGTAGTGTACTCTCGACTGATTTAAGACTTAATTTCTCACGTGAAAATCCATTAATCATCTACATGAGCCAGGACATTGAGGAGTACAAGGCGCTCACATCGACGCTCCTGGGGTTCTACAACTACCACCAATGGGAGATCCAAGAACTCGTTGAGCCCAAGTCCGCAAAATATGCCTCGCTCACCACGCAAGAACAGGAGTTGATTCCGTGGTTTCCCAAGTACATTGAAGATCTCAAGATGTGTATTGGGATGAACCAGGAGTTCACCCAGCAATTGGCAGTGTCTATAGCCGAAGACTGGGGCGTTTCGTCAGATCCTCGCACCTGGGCCCCTGCCACAGAGAACGAGTATGATAAGGTCCGCTCCACGTTGTTGCAGTACAGCAGGGAATGGTCGTCTGAAGGAGAAGACGAGTTGAAAGTCAGCTACTTCCGGATTGTTGACGAATTGAAGCACATGTTTCCTGATGTGGAGCAAAGACAGCAGATCAAGGTCCTTAACCCTGGCTGCGGCTTGGGAAGATTGGTGTTGGAGTTGGTCAAAGAAGGGTTTTGGTGCCAGGGCAACGAGTTTAGTTACCATATGCTTCTAGCTTCCAACTTTGTGCTAAACCACTGCAGATTCACTCACAACTACTCGTTGTTTCCCTTTTTGCACAAGTCGTCGTATTTGACCAAACGCCTCCACCAAATCCGGCCCGTCACCATCCCCAACGTCAACCCTGTCGAGCTCCACCATTTGGCCGAAAAGAACCCGGGAATCCCGTACGCGGACCTCATGTCCATGACTGCAGGCTCCTTTGTCGATTTGTACGGGCCTGGCAACATGAATGAGTCCAGCACTTACACCAATGATCCGGTGGCATCTGAATTTAGAGCCACCAATAAGGAGACTTTTGACGTAGTGGTCACGACATTCTTCTTGGACACCGCCAGTAACGTAATAGAGTACTTGAAAACCATCCGTTCGTGTTTGAAACAAGACGGAATATGGATCAATTTCGGGCCCTTGCTCTGGCACTTCGAGGACGACAAGTCAGCCAACGAATCTGGTCCTTTGAGAGGGTTGGAGCTTTCAAGAGACGATTTGGTCGAGTTGATTGAAAAGTTTGGGTTCGTATTTGAGAAAAGAGAGAGTGGCATTGAGACCACTTATAGTGCTGACAGCAAGGCGTTGGGCTCGTTTGTGTATAAATGTGAGTACTGGGTATGCCGAAAAGTAAAGAGTACAGAGAAATAGATAATTCATAAGACCAAAAGATCAAAGCATCATGATTTAGAACTATTAAATAATTCTAGGAGTGTAAGTACATTAATCCTGTAATAAATGAAGGTAGTTTGACTACATAGTATCCATCAAAGATAACATAACTTTTATCTTAATCCACACTAGTGCCGTTGGAGGTGTTTTTAATAATAGAATATCCAGAGTGTTCATAAAATATCCATTTGTACATTACTAGAATGGAACAGCAATAGCTAAGCTATTATGATTCTTTAGCTATAATAAGCTATTATAATATTTATTTATGAGTCTTGAAGCTCTTGACTACACTCTTGTTCAATCTTTCAGCGATTACCTCGTCAGAATCGGTCAACACACCAGCCAACTTCAAAAGCTCGCTGGTATTGACCACCACCTTTTGCCAGTCAAGATCGGCAGAACCAAGCTGAGAATTGAACTCAACGGTCTTCAACCATTCTCTGGCGTCCTCAGCAGTATAATCAAGGTTTTCACTGATGAAAGAGACCGCTTCTTCGTGGTGCTGGTTAAAGTACTCGATACCCTTGTTTAAGCCTGCTACGAAGTCTCTGATCAATTCTGGCTGGGATTCTAACAAGTCAGCGTTACAGTTGATCACCCACGATGGCCATGGAGTGTATATCTCACCAATCTTCTTAATTTCCTTGTTGTCGTAGTACTTCTTGGAGGTGAAGTGTTCCCACATAAAGGCATCAGAGTTCAACTCGGGCTGGTCGAACTTGTGGTTGACGGACTTTCTGAGGTTTTCAAAGTTCGACAACACCGGGAAGTCCGAGTAGAAGGGCTGGCCAAACTTCAATTGGTGGCCCAACACAAAACTCATCACGTACGAACCGGATCCAATTCGAGACACTCCGATTCTCTTGCCGTGCAATTGGTCAGCACTGGTCAAGTCACTACGGTTGTAGCCAGTACTGATGGCCCAGCACAATGGCGACTGCACGTATGTGTCGACTAGCTTGTACGAGGGTTTGTTTCCCTTGGCGATATCGGCGACAAACGCTTCGGTCAAGCCTATGGCGATGTCCACCTCGTTGGTGTTCAACAAGTTGATGAGTCTTCCAGAACCTTCAACGACGGGGGTCAATTTGATCTCAGAAGTGATGAACTTGTTTCTGATGGCAAAGAACAATGGTGTGGAGAAGTGTTCGGGGATATAAGCTACACGAAGCATGGTTGGAGTTTATTGCGAAATAGCTGAAAATAAAATAAAGCTGAAAATAAAATAAAGTTGAGAATAGAGAGAATAGAGAATAGAGAGATTAGGGAGAATGAAGAGAAATAGAGAGAATAGAGAGAATAGAGAGAATAGAGAGAATAGAGAATAGAGAGAATAGAGAGAAGCTAATGGTTAGTAGATGCTAAGTAGCAATATACCTCAGTCAAGAATATAGCACATTTCACGGTTAATACAATATTTAGGTTATTCTACTCGGTGGGTTAAGTGTGAGAAGGGTCAGCTATCATCAATATTACAGTAGACTCCATAAATACAATACTAGTAGTATGTAGAGATACATAGATATGACTATCTCTAGTGTGTCTTAATCTGTGGTCGGGCTAGTTCAGCCTTTTAGTCAGCACATTTTGGAGATATTTTGCAATTACTGATAAATATTCGTTATTTATTAGGATGACACATCTAAGTAAGGGTACATGAGGTTCGGTAAGTTGGTCTTCCTGCAGTTTGTAGTGTATTGTTTTGTATCTATTGCATCCTAAATGCATTATGGAGAACTAAATGGGATTAACATCCACATACAGAGGTTCCGCTGGAGGAGGAACTGGCGTTGGTGGTCAAATCGATCCTTCCTGCGTTTTCTCTGACGGCTTCCGGCGCACTGGCACTGGCATCAGGAATCTTGCTTCCTATACCAATAAACACATCGTTGACATTGTACGATGTCTTGGCACTGGTTTCGAAAAACAATAAACCCTCTTCTTCGGCCAAGGCCCTGCCTTCGTCCACGCTGACTTTCCTCAAACTGTTCTGCTGGTCGTCCTCGTCGTCGCCTTCGACCAAATCATGTTTGTTTCCTACCAACGCTATGGTAATATCTTTAGATGCTTGTTCGTGTAACTCCTTGACCCAGTGTCTGGCTCTGATGAATGAAGCTGGCTTGGTGATATCGTACACCACCAAGGCGGCCTGGGCGTTCCGGTAGTACATTGGTGCCAACAGCGCAAACCGCTCCTGTCCAGCAGTATCCCAGATTTCGTATTTGATAGTTCTTTCTCCAATGGTACATTTTTGGGTGAGGAACGCTGCGCCAATGGTGGGTTCCTTGTTCTCCTGGAAGTCGTTGCTGACAAACCTCAACACCAACGACGATTTTCCCACAGCGGCCTCTCCCAACAACACCAACTTTACCGATGTCGCAGGGTTTTGATAACTCATCTTGTTGTGTGTAGTGCAATCGTTATCCTTGTATCTCCTCAATTGCCCCTATGATTTGGCGGGGCACGACCGGTCATGGCTGCGAGATCTCAGATAATAGTAAGGAGTCTACAAGTCTACTAGCAATGCGAGAGACTTTCGTCTCCTTTTGTCTTGAGTCGTCTTGAGTCGTCTTGAGTCGTCTTGAGTCGTCTTGAGTTTCGTCTTGAGTTCGTCTGAGTTTCGTCTTGAGCACCTTGTGACTCTAAAATCAGCTGATCTGATAGATATAATAGTTGTGGTTATTTTCGGATGTTCGCTAGCAACTCTCTCGTTTGAGTGCGCGCTAAATTTGTTGCACAGAAGAAGGAAGAGACGAAGTACCATGGATGCTTTACACAACAGCGGGGTGAAGATTCCATTGCCGGGGATCTTCAAAGGCAAGAAGCTGCAATCTGCTCCATCGTTTCTCTACTCGACACTCCTGAATCAAAGAGAGAACTTCGCCCGCTTGAACGAGGCAGAGAACCTGCGGATCAGTGAGGCTCTAGACGCGGCTAGCACCCAAATCAGTGAGCTCTCTGATAAACCGGTGACCACCCGATCGGTGTGGGATTTCGGCGCTGCAACCAGCTCGCGGAACGTGGGCCGCAACAGATACTCCAACGTGTTTCCTTGGAACCGCTCAAGAGTCAAGCTTCCTGTGGCCAGCGGCGCGTCAGACTACGTCAATGCGTCATACGTCAAAATCAGGGACGACACCGGCACCGATAATTATATTGCGTGCCAGGGCCCGTTGCCAAGCACACAACACCATTTCTGGAGCATGGCATGGAATGAGTCAGAAAAGCAGGATAATAACACCGTGGTGATCGTGATGGTGACGCCGTTGGTGGAAAGTGGCGTGGTCAAGTGCCACCAGTACTGGCCCACCAACGAAAAAAGGCACATCGACCTCTCGTCAAAGCTCGAGTCGGACGGAATCACCATTGGCGACTTGAGTGTGACATACGTGAGTGAAGAGTATCACGAACAAGGCGACTATCTTCTAACCAAACTCCAGTTGCAGTCGGGCACCAAGGTAAAGGAGGTGTTTCATTACTACTACTACAAGTGGGCCGACGCCAAGGTGCCCCCAGCGATCGCCCCGCTCGTGACCCTTTCGCACAATGTTCACCGCACAATTGACACCGTTGATGCCCCCAAAAAACCTGTCCCCATAGTGCATTGCTCTGCGGGCGTCGGCAGAACGGGCACCTTCATAGCGATCGATCATCTTTTCAGAGACCCAGAACACTTGGGCGCCAGGTCTAAAAAGAAAGAGTACGATCCTGCGCTCGACCCCATCTACCACACCACCCAGCAACTCCGAGAGAGCAGAATGATGATGGTCCAAACCGTATACCAGTACAACTTTCTCTACGATTCCGCCCGAGCTCTCCTCAACTTTGAGAAGAAATAATAGAGCTCTACTGAGAAATAGTTCCCACATAATTAGTTTTCCATCCGATTCGGTGCCCAATCGGGGCCAATTCGGGGAATTGTGCGCGTAGATTTGGCTGCAAATAAATGTGTAATAATCTGTAGACCGCGAAAATGTATACCTGCTGGGATGGATGAAGTGAGTAGTCTTTTGCTGAACATGGATGAAGTGAGTGGTCTTTTGCTGATGATGGATGAAGTGAGTGGTCCTTTGCAGCTTCAGTCAGGATTCAATCTGCGCTCGTTGTGGTACTGTGACCAGTGCCTTCTTAGGATATCTGGAGTGACCCACCGCCGCTTTGAGTGTCGCGCTAATTACGATATTAAGCCAAGAGTTACCACACGGCAATTGATAGCATTGGTCAATGAAGCAGCCCACAAGTACTTGGTCGAAAAGGTAGACTTTTCCGACATGCGGCCAGCTCCAAACACCATATACATCCTTTGCCAGAAACGGTTGTGCGACGCTGGGACGTGGGAATTGGACATGCTGGGCGCGCGCCACTTGATGTACGAAGCGTTGATGCCTTTGTTGGAGAACCGGTTGATTGTGCGCGGTACATATGCTACGTATTACGAGATGCAAAAGCACGACGCAAGACTACTCGAACATGGCGTCTTTTCGGTGAACCCAGATACTAGCCTATTGCAAGGGATCTGCACCCATAAGGAAGCACATAGCATTCTGGGGCAAATGACACTTCCAATACCAAGCGTGGATGTCTTCCATACTATGAATAAGGTGCGGGGAGACTACACTATAAATAATGGAGAAATGCGAGATGTCTCTAATTCTTCCCTAACTTTGACCCTCACCCAGAAAGAGGTAAGCGTGCTCATAGGGTTGAATGGAACACGCCTAAGTTCGCTACGCAAGTCGAGTGGATGCCACATAAAGGTCCACCCCGTCGACCGTCAAAACAACCTAGTGTCCAGAAAACATTCGCTGCAGCAGGTACTGATCAGTGGGCCAAGGCCCAACGTCCACCAAGCACTACATACCATACAATTGCTCCTCAAAGCGTACCGCACCAACACATCCTTCATTTGAGGCTGCAAAAGAAAAGCCGGGTAAATGCGCAGCACGGGTAATTTGAGACCCGGCGTACATTTGGGAATGCGTGTTGGTCCGCACCGTTATTACATAATTTTCCACCATGGAAAATAGACACAAAAAAGAAATCTACTGAAAAATTGAGCGAAGACCCATACAGAGTGAAAAATTTTTTTGGATCTATATATTCACAAGAATTTTTCCTCTTCTTTAGAAAAACTTCTTTATCATCAAACTAAAGACAATATGGCTGACGGTGTTTTCCCAGGTGCTATCGGTATCGATTTAGGTACCACCTACTCTTGTGTTGCTACTTTCGACAGTGCTGTCGAAATCATTGCCAATGAACAAGGTAACAGAGTTACACCATCCTTCGTTGCTTTCACTAGCGAAGAAAGATTGATTGGTGATGCTGCTAAGAACCAAGCTGCTCTTAACCCAAAGAACACTGTTTTCGACGCCAAGCGTTTGATTGGTCGTGGTTTCGAAGATGAATCCGTTCAAAAGGACATCAAGTCGTGGCCTTTCAAGGTTGTCGACTCCAACGGTAACCCTCAAATCGAAGTTGAATACTTGGAAGAAACCAAGTCTTTCTCCCCACAAGAAATCTCTTCCATGGTTTTGACCAAGATGAAGGAAATTGCTGAAGCCAAGATCGGTAAGAAGGTTGAAAAGGCCGTTGTCACCGTCCCAGCTTACTTCAACGACGCTCAAAGACAAGCCACCAAGGACGCCGGTGCCATTGCCGGCTTGAACGTTTTGCGTATCATCAACGAACCAACCGCCGCCGCTATTGCCTACGGTTTGGGTGCCGGTAAATCCGAAAAGGAAAGACACGTTTTGATCTTTGACTTGGGTGGTGGTACTTTCGATGTTTCCTTGCTTAACATTACTGGTGGTGTCTTCACTGTCAAGGCCACTGCTGGTGACACCCACTTGGGTGGTCAAGATTTCGACACCAACTTGTTGGAACACTTCAAGAAGGAATTCCAAAAGAAGACCGGTAGCGACATCTCCGGTGACGCCAGAGCCTTGAGAAGATTAAGAACTGCCTGTGAACGTGCCAAGAGATCCTTGTCTTCTGGTACCCAAACCACCGTTGAAATCGACTCCCTCTTTGACGGTGAAGACTTCTCCGCCAACATCACCAGAGCCAGATTCGAAGACATCAACTCTGCTTTGTTCAAGTCCACCTTGGAACCTGTCGAACAAGTGTTGAAGGACGCCAAGATCTCCAAGTCCCAAGTCGATGAAGTCGTCTTGGTCGGTGGTTCCACCAGAATTCCAAAGGTCCAAAAGTTGTTGTCCGACTTCTTTGACGGTAAGCAATTGGAAAAGTCTATCAACCCAGATGAAGCCGTTGCTTACGGTGCTGCCGTCCAAGGTGCCATCTTGACCGGTCAATCCACCTCGGAAGACACCAAGGACTTGTTGTTGTTGGATGTCATTCCATTGTCATTGGGTGTTGCCATGCAAGGTAACGTCTTTGCTCCAGTTGTTCCAAGAAACACCACTGTTCCTACCATCAAGAGAAGAACTTTCACCACTGTTGCTGACCACCAAACCACCGTTCAATTCCCAGTCTACCAAGGTGAACGTGTCAACTGTTCCGAAAACACCTTGTTGGGTGAATTCGACTTGAAGAACATCCCACCAATGCAAGCCGGTGAACCAGTCTTGGAGTCTATCTTCGAAGTCGATGCTAATGGTATCTTGAAGGTCACTGCCGTTGAAAAGTCCACCGGTAGATCTGCCAACATCACCATCTCCAACTCCATTGGTAGATTATCATCTGAAGAAATCGAAAAGATGATTGATGACGCTGAAAAATTCAAGTCTTCCGACGATGCTTTCGCCAAGAGACACGAACAAAAGCAAAAGTTGGAAGCTTACGTTGCATCTGTCGAGTCCACCGTCACTGACCCAGTCTTGTCTGCCAAGTTGAAGAGATCTGCCAAGGACAAGATCGAAGGTGCTTTGTCTGACGCTTTGCAAACCTTGGAAATCGAAGACTCTTCTGCCGATGACTACAGAAAGGCTGAATTGGCTTTGAAGCGTGCCGTCACCAGAGGTATGTCTACCCGTTAAGTTTAATCTGTATAATCTGTTTATTATAGGTAATAAAAGTGTAAGAAAGAAGTAGATAAACAAGATGTTTATCAAGAATAAGTGTAGACGAACATAGATAAACAAGATGTTTATCAAGATTACCCTAAAAACTAACAGTAACTACAAATACCCACCTTTAACTAACAGTAACTAGAAATACCCACCTTTAACTAACAGTAACTAGAAATACCCACCTTTAACTAACACTATGTTAGAGTGCATGATGTAGAGTGCTTGATTAGAGTGCTTGATTAGAGTGCTTGATGTAGAGTGCTTGATTAGAGTGCTTGATTAGAGTGCTAGTTATTAAAGTGCTAGATGTAGAGAGAGAGTGCTTGGGTTCTAATATCTTTATTAGCTGAGTGGTCTATTGTATCGGTACATAGCTAATGAGAATAGAAGGCTTATCTATTTTTTTACAAGTATACCACCTATTTATACGGTTATCTACTTATACCGTTATCTACTTATTCTTTATATTTCTACTCTAGTATATAGTTACCGAGCTTGTCCATTTTGAGGTTTCCTCCCTGGGATAATGCCTCGACGATCCTTTCATTTTCCTCATCAAGATCCTCTTCGTCCAATTCATCCAACTCTTCAGAGTCATACTCATCAGAATCCTCATCTTCCTCCTCTTCTTCTTCTTCCTCCTCCTCCTCCTCCTCCTCATGAAGTCTCATACTTTGAACCGCTTTTTCCAAATCACTGTCCTCGCCAGTTCTCTTCTTCGCATATCCCGAAGCCTTCACCTCAACATCCAAGCTCCTGATTCTTTTAACGTCTCTCTTGAAATTGGGGTACGCATACTTGTATCCATCGCCGTATCCTTCGGTATCAAACATTGTGGGATCGTTTTGGGGGGTGTACCTGAACTTCTTTTCGAAAAAGGCCCTTATGCCTTGAACATCTCTGTCGAAATACTGCTGGGCATCTTGATGATCAATGGAAACACACTGGGGAAAATCGATCACCACAAAATCGTACTCGTGGTTCTTGGCGTCTTCTGGGTCTCGTATGATGATGTTGAACTCATTGAAGTCACAGTGAATGAGTCCGTGGTTGGCCAACTTGACGATAAAGTTCATTAAGTCGCTGTAGAGCTTTTTGTAGTTGGGGTGTTTCTTCAAGTGTTTCATGGGTTCTCCTTTGATCCACTCCATCATCACACAGTGGCGTGAGTAGTCGTAAGGGGTGGGAACTATAAAGCCACTCTCGTGCAAGATGGTCATGAATTCGTACTCTTTGGCGGCAGCCAATCTCGACAAGTACATCCAGCTGGAGGTGTGCTTGTTTTTCAAGTAATCTCTGTTGTTTTTGACTGTCTTGAACGAGGTTCTGCCTAGACGGTGGATCTTGATCACCTTCTGCACACCCTTGGGGTCGCTTACCGAGTAGATGTCGGACTCTTTGCCGACCCCGATGGTGGTTCCCACAGAGTATAGGGTGCCGCGGTTCAACATGGACTTGAAGGCCAAGTAGTCGTAGCCGTTGTAGGTCAACCTGAACCCGTCGTACTTGGCGTTTCTCAATCTGGCCACCAATTTGAGCTTGGCCAAGTCTCCGATCAGGCGGTTGGTGCCGGTGGGCGACTTGAGGCCCCCGATGGAATGGATCATTTCTGTGGGCACCAACTCGTGGTTTCTCGACCCGATTTCGACCGCGTGGAGGACCTTGAAGTCGTCTGCGGTCAAGTACCGCATCTGCGATGTTTCCAACTTCATAATCTAGTATTCAGTGATTAGTAGTCTTTTGATTATAAGTAGTCTTTTGATTTTAGGTTAATTTTTCATCTCATCGCGACTTTGATAGAGATGCGGAGGAAGAAGATGCGGAGGAAGAGGTTGTGGAAGGTGCACAAAAGATCGGGGCGAACCAGTCAGCCTCTTGAGAGAGCACACGTTATAGGTAACAGTTTGTACACGGAGTCGGTGAACGTGGCGTCGTACCAGTGGCACAGGTTGCTACCGCTACTCCACCGTAATGAACTGCCGGTGCGGGTACGCAGCTTGAAGGAGATATGTGCTGAAAAGTTGGCTCGCGACGTCGACTTGCTAGAGCCTCAGTACTTGGACTTTGCGTCCTGGTCGTGCTGGAAGGTGGTATGGGACGCCATTCTCCGTCTCGACCACGATTCGTTCCGCAGCTACCAGATGTTCAGCCTGAGATTCGGCGCCCTCAAGGGTTTTCGACCCCACAAGATCAGCAACCTGTCTCAAGACCTCAGTAAAAAAGCCGACCAGCTCAGACACACTCGCGAGAGGGCCATCGAGTTGACCGTGCCTCCGCAGGCGTCTTGCTACAGGCTCGAGAACTTGTTCTCCAACGTGCCTATACTGGACTTGGTGCGCAGGCTCAATAGAAGAGCAGTGGTGACTACATTGGTGGTGCTAGATCTCTCGTCGGCGCCAGTATCCAAAGACGACTATTATCTATTGTTCAACCTAACCAACCTCATAGGCTTGGACATCTCTTCGAGTACAGTGGACGATAGCTTTGTCCAGAATATGGCCACGGCCATCGCAGTGGATGGGAAATTGCAAAAGCTCCAGGTTCTCAGGGCCACTGGATGCACCAATATCACCCCTAAAAGCACCCAGGTGTTGATGCGGCGGTGCAGCGACGACTACAGTGTGTTGTCGTGTGTCGAAATAGACCACAAGCTTGACACCAAAGCTGACACCAAAGCTGACACCAAAGCTGACACCAAAGCTAGATATGTCCCCGGAACCAAATGGCATCTTCTCGACACGTCGCAGAAAGAGTTGGCCCTCATTCCCAAACTCCCCTTGGGGTTGAAAATCCACATGTTGCACAAGTACTTGGGGGCAGCGACACCCTTGCTGCAGAAATCGGTAGTGGACATATCGATTTGCAGCCATCCATACGATAACGACCCTGATTCACTACTCTCCGCGTGGAATCAAAGAATCCTAGCTCGAAACCGTGATCCGGGCTGGTGCTACATATTTGACCGGCACCATCGACTAGAGGCTGGTACCGTGGCCAAGTCTACAGGCTCTCGAAAGCCCAAAAAAATCGTGGATGCAAAAACGTTCTTCAGTATGTAATCTTCTAAATATCTATCTCTTCCATAAAAGATCTTTTAATACCTCGGAAGAGTTGGCATTGTGGTGGGGCAAGTTCAATGTTGGACTCACCTCGGTGGGGGCTCCGTAGATGAACTGGAAATCGTTGGGCTTTTCTTCGGCCGGCTTTTTGTTGTTCAATAATGCCAATAAACTCTGTCCTTGGGCATTGGTTTCTTGCCTTCCGCCCAAGATCTCGTCCAACGACTCGCCTGGCTTGACTAGCCTGATTTTGTTCTTCTTAGGCTCGTCTTTTTTGTAGAAGTCAGGCGGCTGGTTGTAGTTGGAAGCGTTCAGTGGTCCGGTGAAATCGTCTAGTAAATGATCTACATCCTCTTCGTCGCTGGCGATGTCAAACTTTTCGTACGAAGACTTGCCCAAAAAGTCTTGATTTAATCCCCCAAAATCCTCAAAGTCTTCAAAATCCTCAAACTCTGCTTCCTTCTCTTCCACAGCATCTTTATTGTTCTTTTCTGGCACTGGCTTTCTATTAAGTAGTCCTAGTAACTCTTGTGACGCATTGAAGGAGCTTCTGGGTTTGGTTCTTGGAGATGCTTGGGACGATGGTTTGGGCGATTCATCAGTGTTCTTGGGTGGGCCCTTCAACAATGACAAGAGTTCTTTCGAGCCATAGCTGGTTTGTTTGGGTGCAGAAGTGGGTGCTGCCTCCGCCTGTGACTTATCTGGTCTCTTCAACAACTTGATCTTGCCTTTTTGGCTTACATTATCATTGAATCTTATCGACTCTTCCAATTCGTTTGACGACGGATGATGAGTTCCCTGGAGAATTTGAGACGAAGACGGTGACGAGACTGAGGTGGCGGGTTCTTTCTTGTTCAAAATATTCATTAGAGTTTGCGAAGGGGTTTCTTCTTTTTTTGGCTCTTCCTTTTTCAGATTCAATATGCCTAGTAAAGTCTGTGAAGGATTTTCTTCTTTTCCTTGGGGTTCTTGGGGTTTTCTGTTTAATATATTCATTAATGTCTGGGATGCATTTTCTGAACTTGGCTTCTTCTTATTGAGAATATTCAATAATGTCTGTTGGGCATTTTCATTGGAATCGCTGTTGACCAAGCTTAAAAGATGCTGGGCTTTGGATCTATTACTCTCCTGGTCTTCCAGTATAGTGCTGACTTTCGGGTCTTCAACCTTCCTCTTCGGTTTGTTGAGTATACTTAATAATTCTTTGGAATCAGAAGATCTTCTGGGTTTGGCAAGTGTCTGTGGATTTGGGTCGAAATTGGGATCGGGGTAGTTGGTGGAAGGAACTTGGAACTGGGGGAAAAACGGTGGGGGGATTGGGAGATGCATATGTCCCATGAATGCAGGATGGCCTGGCGGTGGGGCGTATGGAGAATGCTGGAAGTTTGGGGCTTGTGGTGGGAATTGTAGCAAATTCTGGGGCACATCGTTATTGACTGAGCTTGCAGTGACTTTTTGGAGAATATTCAACAATTCTCTTCCGGCATCAACGTTTTCTGCTTCAGTAACTTTATTAATACCCAATAAGTTCTTCAACTTGACTTCGACATCGTACATGATCTCCTCCTCGCTAGCACCTTCCTTGTTCTTATTTATCCACTTCAAAACTGGTTTCAAGACAGTCCCAACGATAAAAAACTTGTTAGGATTCTGCTTGCTTTTCTTCTGGATCTGCTTGATGTCAAACCACTCTATCTTGGAGATCTCTCCTCTGGCTAGAGGCTGGAAATTGTAGTCTTCAGGCACGTTTTTGACCAAGTATATCTTGTAGTTCTTCCCTTTTATAGTTCTTTCCACCACGTCCTGCTCGTTTATCAATCCCCGGGCATCGAAGCCTGTTTCTTCCTCCACTTCTCTGGCTGCACAATCAATGTCGGATTCGTCTTTGGAGATCTTGCCTCTGGGAAACGACCACGTGGACAGCTCTGTGCCTTGCACCAACACCACTTTCGTCAAATCCTTGTTGAATAATGCTACTCCTCTGACAGGAATGGTCGATTTGTACTTGCCAAATCGGGTGATAGCATCGGAGGGATCGCCCCATTTCCAAATAAGAGGGCATTTCTCCAAGAACTTGGGCGCAAACGTCTTCATCTTCATCCCCGGAAGGTACGGGTTCAATTGCTTGACGAAATCTGTATAAAACCATTGGGCTTCTTCCACCTGGAAGAACACTCTTTCTATCGACAGCAAGTCTTCGTCGGGAACATTGATCAAAAACCTCACAAGAAGGTCCTCGAGAACGCGGTCGGTCTTTTGGTTCAAAAGCCCGTCTCGTAATTGAATAGACATCTCAATATATACACTGTTCTCTACTGTATATTGTTTGTTAGTCAATTTGATGTTGAGCAGTCAGAACAAATGTCCGGGTAACTTGGCGCCCTGCGAATCTGGGGAGACTAAGAGTAGAAGACGAGTGATTTATCTACAGGTAAATCATACAAGTATAATGGTAGGCGGACGGGTCTTTTGCCGGTCCTTTTCTAGCACTGTAGCCATACGTGCTCCACGCTTTGCTACCACTATAAAAGAAGCCGCCAAGCCGCCGTTGACCAAGTCCATCGAGGTAAAAAGACCGTTTGGCCTCGACAGACCCATACTATTAAACCATAAAGAGCATACATATACATTTGCGGGATTGAAGGACCTGCTTTTTGGGGCGGAGGCAAAAGAGCGGAGGCAGAAGAAATTGGACCACGAGATCGTGCACTCGCCATTCTACGAGTCCAAGTCGTTCCAGAACACCAACGGCAAGATCTTCACCTCTCCCATTTCGTACTTCAGAGCCGACAAAGCCAAGTACTTTCCCGACTTCATAGCATCCACATTGTCGGGAAAAACCACCAGTTTGGCCGATATTCTCGAAAAAAAGGTCAGTATCGTCAGAGTCTACCTGACTGTATCGGGTGAAAAATGTGTTGATACGTACTTCAATGTAGACGGAAAAGACTATACCAACGCCGACTTTGGTGAGTTTGAACAAAAGTACCCAGACTCCCAGATAGTCGATATCAACATTCCTCAGAACTGGATGAAGGGACTTGTTATTGGGCTTTCCAAGGGCAATATCAGAAAGCAAACGCCTGTAGGTAGACAAGACAAGTATTTCATTCTTCCTGAACACGTCTTTGGATTTGAGACGAGACAAGCGTTGTTGTGCGACAACATGTGCTCGGGCTACATATACGTGTTGGACTCCGAGGGTAAAATCAGATGGGCCAGCAGTGGATATGGGGATGAGAAGGAGGTAGACTTGTTGTGGAGGTGTGTAAGAGGGTTAGAAAAGGAAATACTGTAAATAGACTAATATATCTCATACTACACTATCACTATTATTAGGTTTATATCAATCTTTTTTGCACCCATCAGTTTTGATATTTCGCAATTATTTGGCAATATTTGAAAAAAATAGCAAATATTATTTGTATACTTCTACGAGTCACTATTTTGTAGAGTTGTTAGATGTACATAATAAGTTCGTAATATCAATAGAGTGGTTTAGCTGTATTCGGTTGCACCCAATGGCCCTTCTGAAGAAAAATAGCTTAAATTATGCCATTTCTGGCTCTTATCCATTTCTCGTTCTCTTACTGCACTGGCCTTATCATTTCTCGTTCTCTCACTCCACTGCCTTATCATTTCTCGTTCTCTCACTCCACTGCCTTATCTCCATTTCTCTTACTCCTCGCCACTGGCTTACCCTGCTGTCATTACCTATACCACCTTATCACGTGCCAGGACCCCCACGAGGGCTCGCGCCCTGATTTCGCCATTTTGCGCCTTTATGCAGTACGGAAAATCTCAAGGCATCTGGTAATTTTTCATCAAAAGTTTCTAAAAGTTTTTTACACCAACAACGTCTAATCAATAACCGACCATGTCTGCTCCAATTAACAAGGAAAAAGTTGAACAAGAACAAGAACAGATCCACAAGATCAGAATCACCTTGACTTCCACCAAGGTCAAGCAATTGGAAAACGTTTCTGCCAACATCATCAGAAACGCCGTTGAACATGACTTGGTCAAGAAGGGTCCTGTCAGAATGCCAACCAAGGTTTTGAAGATCACCACCAGAAAGTCTCCAAATGGTGAAGGTTCTAAGACCTGGGACACCTACGAAATGAGAATCCACAAGAGAGTCATTGACTTGCAAGCCCCAGCTTCCACCGTCAAGAGAATCACTCAAATCACCATCGAACCAGGTGTGGATGTCGAAGTCACCATTGCTGCTTAAGCGGTGGATCAAGGCTTAAAATTAATGAAAATCTGCAACACAACTGGTGGGTGTAAGAGAGAGGTTCGGTGACATTGTATCCAAGTGCTCTAGGCGTGCCGTGCATTTTAGCTAATGTACTGACGTTGTGGTGTTGCTATCAGGATTTGGTATAATAAACCAGTGTGTTGCCCTCTATTAATACATGTGTCGGTAGTAATAATAATGTAGAATGTAGGAGAGATCCCGTTGGGGAGACTGGCGTGCAGCTGGCGTGAAGCTAGCGAGAAAATAGAGAGAAGCCTCGCGCGGAAGTTCAATCACGTGAAAAAACGACTTCCGACCTTCGAAGGTCTGGCGAAAGGGCCTCAGAAGAAACGGTGTAGCGTGGCTTAAAAATGAGAGGTAAAGATACATAGGGGTAGAGCGGGTATATATTGTGTTGCCTGGCGAGTTCTGGCACAGCTGGACGCACCCCGGAGCGAGAAGTTAGGAGGGAGGTGCCTGATCTGACCGGATATGCACATATCACGTGACGAAATAGCTCCAGCTCCTATCTCTCACTAACATATACTCGATTCTCACTAAACCTACCACCAATCTCAGTACCTCAAAAACCGAAAATACTACGAAGTTTCTAAGTTTTACGGCGGAAGATAGCGAGTCACGCAGAGTAGTATACAAGTAGTGTAAGAATGAAGAGTTAAATAATAGTAAAGAAAAAGACAAAGGGAAGTAAAGACTAGTGCTATTAACTGTTGAGCTAGGGAGAGCTTGGGTGGCTTGGGTGTTGGTCTTCCAGTCTTTGCACGCTAGCTAACATCTCTTAGTAGTGAGGTCTCTTAGTAGTGAGGTCTCTTAGTAGTGAGGTCTCTTAGTAGTGAGGTCTGTTATTACTGTTTGCTTGTAGATTGGTGATACTATAGGGTATGTGTGCTAAGTAGGCTACCCCAGTAATGTTTCTCCACACAGTGAGAGGTCATTTTAGGTTTCGCACGACCCCTCGATTGCTCCTCAAGTTGTAATTCTATTTCCCCTTATTGAATAAAGTGGGTGTACTATGGTTTATGTTATTACAGCTAAAACACGGTTGTTTTACGCCACCAACAAACAGATGGGTGTCATAGGCAAGCGTATGGTCGCGTCCTCGCTCAAAAGAGCGGCCAAGTCCAGACTTGTGACCGCCAAACCATCAACTACTATATCAACAACCTCCAGCCAAAGCGAAGGTGACCACGCCAAAAACAATGCTATGTTCAGGAAAAGAGTGGCTCTAGTCTCAGGAATCATTATAGTTGGATCATATATATCGTTTAACCAATCGAACTACTTCAATTTGGACACTTTGCCTCCTAGTGGAAATGGTGACAGAGGAGGCATAAATCCCAAGTTTTTGGAGGGAGCCAATGCCAAATTTTATTCTACGTCGACGTCGTCGCTTCACCAGGCCAATGGTATTAGTCATCAGCAACATAAAGAGGGTGTCTTTCTCCTTAATGAAGAACAAGTCAGCAATAAGTTGAGGCAGTTTGAAGAAAGTTATACCGTCAATAGAGGCAAGGGTGTAACTAGGTACGACATCTGTCAATTGCCCTCCAACTCGCCCATAGAAGACGACAGAGCCGAGGAAATTGTCCAGGTGCCAATCTTACAAGACAACAACATTAAAACGTCGACCGACTGGATGTTCTTTGGGATTTTTGATGGGCACGGCGGATGGACTACTGGAAGTAAATTGAGAGACCAGTTGATTGGATACATTATCCATGAATTAGGCACTATTTTCAAGCCCAGCACCGAAGATACCAACTTACGTTATGTCCCCAATAGTGCCACTATTGACCAGGCAATAAAGAACGGGTTCCTCAAACTCGACCATGAAATCGTCAATAAGAACATTGAGAAGTTGTTGAACGATAACAACAAAGCCAAAGCTGCAGAATTGTTGATGCCAGCCTTACTGGGCTCATGTGCCTTGTTATCGTTCTACGACTCCAATTCCAAGCTCTTAAAGGTGGCAGTTACTGGCGATTCCCGAGCCATTTTGGGATCTTTCAAAGACAATAGGTGGACCGTAAGACAACTCAGTATTGACCAGACCGGTTCCAACCCCACCGAAGTGGCTAGAATCATCAGTGAACATCCAGACGAGCCTAAAGTGATTAGAAATGGCAGAGTACTTGGAAACCTAGAGCCCACTAGAGCATTTGGGGACTGTAGATACAAATTGCCTGCATCGATCCAAGAGAGAATCTACAAGCAATTCTTTGGCAGAAGGTTGCCAGACCAATTAAAGTCTCCTCCGTATGTTACCGCTGAGCCAGTCATTACCACCACCAAAATCAACCCAGAAAACAACGATTTTTTGGTCATGGCTTCCGATGGGTTGTACGAGATGTTGACAAACGAGGAGATTGTAGGATTAGTGGTGAAGTGGATGGAAAAGGAAAAGATGGTCAAGCCAAAGAAATCGTTCTGGAATGCGTTTGCTTCTACAGAGAATAAGTTGCCTGAGGTTTCGGATATCACCAACGATAAATCATCCAAAAAGCCTATACGTAGAAAGAATAATACTGGTGGCTTCTTATTGGAAGATAAGAATGTTTCGACTCATATTATAAGAAATGCGTTATCGAACGGAGGATCCAGAGAACAGACGTCGATGTTGATATCCATACCCAATCCTATTTCTAGAAGGTATAGAGACGATTTGACGGTGACTGTAGTGTTCTTTGGACAGGATCAAAATGGGGAGAACGAAAGTGGAAAGTTGGAAATAAATCAAGATGCCACGGCGGGGGGAATAAGTCAAAAACCGAAACTCTAACCAAACACTCATTACAAGTTTTAATACGCACCCAATAGTCTGAGTCGTCAGAACATCCACATATAAATATATTACCGTATGATATCATATAGATAAATACATGGTGGACGACATAGATACATGAATAATTCATAGATAGCCGTTGCATACCAAGTCAGCGACATTGTCAAAGTGGTACACTAAGTATCGTGAAAGTCTTCAGATACCTACGAAATCCCGGTTGCACTATGAATATGATACATGTGCTTTATGGGATATTATGTGAATTGGATTTTATAGTAGTTTAATCTTCAAGACTCACTTGATATTTACAAGAATGAGGTAGTATAGGGTTTCTAATACAATTTGACCTACAATTGTGCTCTGTAGTTTAATAATATTCACATGAATTAATCACATTCATACCACAATTGCTTTGTCACTCTTAAGTTGGATCTCACTCACCAAGAAGCACCATTCTCGCTCCACCACCATTTAAACATGAAAAAGGAAATGTACGTCTACATATCCTTTTTCTGAATATTATCCCTTTGTATTAATACTTACCATATAAATGAATCCAGAGTACAATCCCACTCCGTTGTAAGCTTACTGGTAGTTAACTGGTTTTATTCCATAGTGGGTCGTGCGCCGTCCTCCCCCACAAAATGCTAAATGGACATACGAGGGACCTCGGAAAGAAGCCAACCAACAACATGTCTAGCGAGAAAGACCAAAAGAAAGAGGAGGTGGCTAGTACCAGTGAGCCTGTGAAGGGTGAAGATTCGGCTCCAGCAAAGACAGAAGTGGCTGCAGGAGATGATTTGGACGATTTGGACGATCTTCTTGATGATTTTGCCGACGATATACTCAACAAACCGCCAGGATCGGCAGCAGAAAACACCAATACTATTGACGAACCGCTCAATGACGAGTTCAAGACCAACGTAGGCGAGCTCATCAAGGACTTGAACATTGAAGACCCCGAAACCAAAGACCAAGTGGAGAATTTGATCAAGCAATTCGAGTTGAACCACCGTGAAGAAGCCGAGACCGAGGCCAAAAAACCCCACAATTTCGAGTATGTGATGAAAGAAACCATGGAAAGATTGAAGAAGTCAGGTGATGACATCGACGAGAAGTTGAAAAGCGATCCTTCTGGTGGCAATCCTGAAGATATGCTTACGCAGCTCTTGGCTGGATTGGGAGGGCCCGGCGGTATAGGAGGAGAAGATGGTGAAATGGACATGTCGAAGCTTTTGGTGGATATGTTGGAGCAATTGTCGTCTAAAGAAGTGTTATACGAACCCATAAAGGATCTCAACACCAAGTTCCCCGAGTACTTGAAAGAGAACAAGGACAAATTGGACGATTTCAAGTACAAAAACTACACCAGGCAGTACGAGATAACCAACGACATCTTGGCTATTTTCGATGCTTCTGACTACAATGATGCCAACAAGGAGAAGAGAGACCAGGTCAACTCGTTGTTGGAGTCGTTACAGGAGTTGGGCCAGCCACCGACCGAGTTGATCGGCGACGGCGACTTTCCTGGGTTCGGAGGACTTGGCAAAGACGGCGGCTTGGATTTTAGCGACAAGGATCTTCCCAAGGATTTTGAAAAGGAATTGGAAGAAGGCTGCAAGCAGCAATAATAGATTATGAATTAGCTAATAAATACTGACAAAACCAAATATAACTAGGGAAGCTACACAACAATTCGAGTTAATATCTCAAGAATATCTTTATTGTGTATATTAGGATGCCATTGGATAGTAATTCATACCTTCTTCGTGTGGCTGAAAATACCTCGTGGAGATCAAATCATTATAAGTATTTATATTAATTAATAATGAGCCGATATTTATAGGAAACACTAACCTGTAAGCTTTCAAGATACGTTTCTAGGGAGCCTTTCTATGAATACGACATATTTATGGTCTATTAATTATGGAGGTTCAGCAATAGTTTTACTAAGAATAATTAATGAATGAATCAGGTTGTGATACTGAGTATCAATACTTTGCAAGGTATTGAATAGTGGGTAGATAAAGAAACCTTAATATTATAATAAAGTAGTACATCAAAAATCTGATGTCATGTAGTTGATAGGTCAAAGATAAAACCTTGTATGCTCTAAACATTGAAGATATATGGCCGAGTTGTGGATATGTTGACATCCTAGACTGATCAAATTGTAAAAACCATGATTCACGTTAATTTGATGACCCGGTAGTAGACCCATGGAGTGGATCAAGCTCACTATACTGACTATGAGAAGCTAGATTTCGTCTCTTTTGTAATTAAAGTAGTCCTACAGTATAGTATCTAGAATATGAATTAATTAGAAGACACAATCTTCTATTATCAATTATTATTATTTTCGGAATGTAAATCTATTATTCTTCTATATGTTTAATCCACTTCTGGAGGAAAACTCATTGTAGTACTCCAACATTTCCTTGGTGATACCACGGGAAATCCCGCTCAAAGCATGGTCAAAGTGCTTACTCTCTACCTTCGTAGTGTTTTTATCTTCCATGATAGCAGCCAAACCTGCTTCCTGGCACAATAATGCAACCTCGGCACCCGAACACCCCTCGGTCAAAGTAGCGAGTCTGTCCAAGTCGACCTCAGAGGAGTCAAAGTTGAACTTCTTGGTGCCGTTGGTGATGATCTGGAGACGTGCTTCAAAGTCGGGCGGTGCCACGTAGATATGACGGTCCAAACGGCCAGGCCTCAAGAGGGCCGGGTCGATTTCGGTGGGTCTGTTTGTGGCAGCCACAATAACCACTCCTTTGAGCTCCTCCACACCGTCGATTTCATTCAACAACGACGTCAAAACGTGCTGAGATGCCGAGGTTCCACCTCCATCTCTATCGCTGGAAATAGCATCGATCTCGTCAAAGAAGATAATGGAGGGCGCAGCTGCTCTTGCTTTGCGAAAGATCTCTCTGATGGTCCTTTCAGACTCACCCACGTACTTGTTGAAGATTTCTGGGCCCTTTACAGCTAGGAAGTTGAGACCAGACTCCGTGGCCAACGCTTTGGCCGTGAGGGTTTTGGAGCACCCAGGCGGACCATATAAGAGAACACCTTTCGGAGCCAGAACACCCAAGTTTTTGAACGATTCGGCCGCTTCCAAAGGAAGTTGCACCACCTCGACCAACTTCTGCTTGAGTTCATGCTGGCCTCCGATATCTGACCAGTACACCTTGGGCATTTCAAGGAAGATTTCACGCATCGCCGAGGGCCGTATATCAGGCAAAGCCTCCAAAACATCATCCACCGTCAACACCAAGTGGTTTTGGGCTATTCCAGAGTCTAATCCCCGCGAAATAGCCTTCATCACCGCTTCTCGGCACAAGGCCGTCAAGTCTGCACCCACGTAGCCATGCGTTTTGGCAGCTACGCTGGCTATATCCTGAGCAGTGAGCGAGTGCTTTGCCAGATTCATCTTCTGGAACTGGCAACGCAAGATCTGGGCCCGGGCATCGACGTCGGGAATGCCGATTTCGACCTCGTGGTCAAACCGGCCGGGTCTTCTCAAGGCGGGGTCGATAGAATTGGGCCTATTGGTGGAACCCACAATGACGATTTTGCTAGAGTCGCCGATGCTGTCCATCATGGTCAACAAAGTGGCCACCACTCTCGACTCCGACTCACCACTGTCGTCCGAATTCCGATTGGGCACCAACGAATCGACCTCGTCCATGAATATGATGCTGGGCTGGAATTTGCGGGCCTCCACGAAGATGTCTCTGATGGCATTTTCGGTTTCGCCCAAGTACTTGGACACGATGGACGGCCCGTTGATACTAAGAATGTGGGCGTTGGTCTGGGCTGCCACACACCGCAAGAGCATGGTTTTTCCTGTTCCTGGCGGGCCGTGCAAGAGAATACCTCGGGGCGGAGAGATGCCAAAGCTGGAAAAGAGTTCTGGGTTGTGCAAGGGCAACTCTATGGCCGACTGAAGCACTGATATCTGCTTGGAAAGACCCCCCATTTGGGTGTAATCGGGCATCTGGGGAAGGTTATACTTGACTGGCAAAGCACCAGCCGTAATGGTGGTTTTGGGATGGTAAATGTATGGCGGAGAGACGGTCGAAATGTGGTTATCCTCGCCGTTGATATCTAGACTGCTCAATGCGTCCGATAAGTCGTCGTTTATATCGATGATTGTCACGTCCCCCACTCCAACACTGAGCACAAGGCCCGGGTGCAACACACCCACCTTGTCGAACGCCAGCATTATCTCACTGGAAACAGCGTCTGTTAACTCACTTTCCACATGCACCGATACGCTTTTTGTGTACGGAGGCTGCTGGTTGTACGGGGCTATTTGCACTCTATCTCCTAGCAAGAGACCAGCCAAGCTGCGCATACTCGAGGACACTGTCACCACATTGGGATCTATGATGCTGGCAGATGCTGCTACGGTAGCCACCACTCCTGGCAATCCGCTTTCGGCCTTGGTCACGTAAACAAACAGCCCACTAGAAAGCTCCAATGCCTGCAACACTTCACTATTGATCTGGATGGTCATCGCGGTCTTGTGCGATGAGCTGCCTGGCCGGACAATATAAGCCTTGGGCACTTTTATCTTCTTGGGCGCCGTCTCAGAGCCAGCCGGCTTCTTCTTAGCTTTCGACGACATATAGAAGAGTACTGTAGTAGTAGAGTAGTACTGTAGTAGTAGAGTAGTACTGTAGTACTAGATTTAAATTTTATTATCGCGAAATTTGAATTTCATTATAATTTGAATTTAATTTATTTAATTTATTGAATTTATTTAATTTGAATTGATTACTATTGACTATGAAACCCGCGATACGGCGGTGGTACACACTCACGGCCGAAACGGTACTGAACAAAGACCTCTTTCTCTCCAGCGACAAGGTGATGAGTACCCATAAAGTGGCATACGAAGGCATACGGCCGCGGCCCCACGACAGAACCAGCTACGACTTTGCACCCCAGTACGAAGAACAAAACGGAAACAGGGTGTGGGACTTGCTTCAACAAGACCAGCTGTTTGGTGCCACGATCTTGCCGCGAACAGAACCGTTGCAGCGGTTCGTGGGGGCCCAGTTTGGACTCACGGTGCACGAGCGTTTGGCCATACTATGCGGACTAAACAACATAAAGGTACAAGTATCAACAGAAAAGCCCGAGGAGAAATCACAGTTGGTCCATTCACTAGTAGAGGTGGAAACAGACAAATTACGACTAGTGGGCCAGAGTTTGGTCCGGCTCCAGCTTGGTCTTCACACCGTCTTTTCCACCCCACGACACCTTTCTTCGTCAGTCAGCGATATCCAGCATGACCTCGACTTTTTCAGCGACGACGATGCGTTGGTGGTGAGGTTCATGAAGCGCAATCTACTCTATAACGCGGTGTTTCCGTTCCGAGGAGCCATGAAGGACGGGCCCGTGCACTCGCAAGCTAAATATAACGAGCTCAAGACAAAGATACACGATAAAAGCAGTGTGGGGAGTTTCTACACCATGATAGGACTACTACATACCAAGTTCGACAAGCGTGCAGTCATTGATATGGTGAACGAAAGGGTGCTAAATGGCCGTTTCGGGTTGATCAACCTCAAAGTGGATGAGGTACAGTAGACAATAGAGAAAGTACTAGAAGTACTCTTAGATTAATATGGATAGTACGGTACTGTGGTTCTGGTCCCGGTTTGATAGCTCATGCTGTACATAGCATGATACATTAGGGCACTATTTATCTACTCGGTACGTACATTGGTAGGAAAACTCAATAGACTTGAAAGGGAATAATGACTAAAAGAAGATAGTTTTGGTTAACATCTAATGAACATGACAAGTTAAATACTCATACAATAGATAAAGATATAGATAATACACACAAAGAGTAGTGATGAAGCTATTCTGGTGTTACTATAAGAAATCTATATACATCTCAGCACTATGCCGATAATATCATCTCTAACATGTACTATCAGTAGAGCCAAAATCCATTAAAATGCATCGCAGTTCTTGTAGAAATATTTGCTGTCTGCTAGCTTCGTTCTTGAACATCCATGCCATCTGACCTTTCGAGGCATGAATATAGATTTTATGTGATAAGATATTGGCGGTCTATAAGTATAAGGATGCACAGAACACAATATCTCTCTTGATCTTCTCTTGCGCTTCATTCATCTTGGAGTGTAAAGTGGTATCTCCCACAATCAAAGCAGCATTCTTTACCTGTCTGCAAATTTCATCCAACCGGGTAATCACTCTTACAATAGTCCCTTCGGCTTCCACACTGATTTGCATGATTTCGTTGAACGATAATCCTCGGGCCCATTCATACACCACGTTCATCAACGCAAACCTCTTTCTCTCCATGAACTCTTCTTCCTCTGACGTCAAAATCACTTGTTTGTCAGAGTAGACCTTCAAGAGCTTGGCTGTGATGTCCAAAATACGACCCTTGCCCTTCTCCAATCTCGGAGTCAAAGGAAGGGGCTCTTCTTCATTGGTTCTGCCTTCGTAGACGAAACATGACAAGAGAGCCACGATTTCTTCGGCCTCAAAGTCTGCCAAGAAGTTGTCCAAAATCAATTCAGTCAACACGAGTTCCCACCCAGAGTTGATCTCGCACGCCACTCTTCCTTTCAAGACGACATTCTGTTTGTCGTCTATGAACCCAAGGGTTTCCAAAACTTGCAATCTCTGCTCGTAGTCCGGCAACAAGTCCAAGTTTTCGTCCGAAAGCGACCGTTTCAACTCTTCTATCTGGCTTTCAATCACATCCTTGGATCTGATCTCGGGATATTGTATCTTGAACTGGTCGCTGGTAATGATTCTCGATTCAGAGAGAATATCAATGATGGTTCTCTTCTTTTTGATAAGCTCGTAGATGGAAATTTGAGTCACGCTGGCAAATTCAAGTTCTTCCCAGCTGTTTCTTATACTCAAAATGGTTTTGATCATCGTGGTTCCTTCAGCTATAGCCTTGGCTTCATTGTTCAAGATATCTTTGATCGAAGCCTTCAACAGGTACCTACAAACAAAATTAATACTGTGAACTGGAACCAACTCAAGTCTTAACGATCCCTCAAACCTGATCTTTTCAAACTGCTTTTTCAAGTAGCTCTTGATAGGCAAGTAAGGAAGCTTGTGTTTTTGGGCATCGGCGTCATACTTGCTTCCATGGTCAAAAGTGAGCATCAACGCTTCATTGGTTTCGTTTTGCTTGACATAGAATCCGATTTTGATACTATCGTTCTTGTCCCTATAACAAAACATCCGGCCCACTTTGAAAACCTGGAGTCGGAAGATTGGCAGTTTCTGCACCAAATCAATAATCTCCGCATATATCTGCTCGTATTCGTTGATCAAATTGTACACATACTTGGTATCTTTGAAGTCAGCTTCATTTTCATTGGTGATCTTGAGCTGGCCCAACTGCAGGGACAATTCTTCCACTTTCTTTTGGTTTTCAGGCATTAATACTTGAGTAGAATTCTCACTGAACGAGTGCTTGATCATCTCTTCCACCCTAAGAGCTTCTATTCTCAAAAGATTCAAGATCATGTTGTATGTCAATCTGAATTGTGACAGTAATTTGGTGGTGGCACCAAGAGTGACGTCTTTAAAGTCTAGAGAAGAGAGTGGCTGGTTGTATGCCATGATAATAACTGTACCCGTATCGTCCAAACCTCTTCTACCTGCTCTTCCAGACATCTGAGTGAACTCTCCAGGCAACAAGTTTCTGAAGCCTCTGCCATCATGCTTACGATAAGAACTGAATACTACTGTTCTGGTCGGCAAGTTCAATCCCATAGCGAATGTTTCGGTGGCATACAACACTTTAACCAACGATTTGGCAAATAAAATCTCAATGCACTCTTTTACAATAGGAAGCAATCCTCCATGATGAACAGCTATTCCTCGACTCAACATGTCTCTAATCTTGAGGATTTGAGGAAGTTCTCTATCCTCTTTCTTTAATCTGGAAACTGCCTTGTCAATAAACATATGAATTTCAGACTTTTCACGGGCATTACAGAAATCAACACTATTCAAAGTCTCAGCATATTGTTCACATTTCTTCTTGGAAAATACGAAGATCACAGCAGGAAGAAGGTTGTGGCCTTTCAAGTACTGGACCAATTGGATCCAGGTATTCTTATTGGGCCCATCTTGCTGGAACCAAGAGGCATTGCCCAGAAAGTTCCCACGGGACGTCACAGCACCGCCCCTTCCCCCCCTTCCCCCTCATCCCCTATTGCCCCCTCTCGCGCTTCCACCAGGCCCTCCACGACTGCCTGAACCCATTGAAGCTTTGGGAGGCCCAGATTTGCCTGTCTCCAACAACTCTCTATGCTTTTTGAACTCGACTTCCAGAAACTTTCTTTGTGCATCTACCACCTTGAACAACTCGTTCTTGGCTGAAATGTATATTTCCAACGGAACAGGTCTTTTAGGAGTGGAAATCACATAGATGTCCTTCTGTTTCGTCCTTCCCACCCAGTTGGCAAACTCAAACGTATTAGGAACAGTGGCCGAGAGCAAAATGTACTTGACGTGGTCAGGAAGCATGATAATGACTTCTTCCCATACCACCCCTCTATCTACGTCATTCACGTAATGGACCTCGTCAAATATCACAAACTCCACGTCTCTGATAAGATCGGCCCCTCGGTACAACATCGACCGTAAGATTTCGGTGGTCATAATCAAACAGTTGGCATCGGGATTGATCTGCACATCACCTGTAATCAACCCTACATCCACCTCTTTGAACGTTTCCTTGAAATCTCTGAACTTCTGGTTCGATAAAGCCTTGATGGGCGAAGTATAGATGGTCTTGGTCATATTTCTGGTGGCCATGGCTATGGCATACTCGGCCACCACCGTCTTACCAGCCGAGGTATGGGCTGCCACAAATACAGAGTCTCCCTTTTCAAGATGATACACCGCTTCTTTCTGGAACGTATCGAGCTCAAACGGCCATTCTCGCGCCATATTGGGCACTAGTTCGTGGAAATTGTCGAGCTTGTGGTCCAAGTCAACCACATGGGCCCAGCTCTTTTTGGACTCGTTTTTATGGGCCAAATCCTGGCCAATGGCAGCGTAATCGACCGAGACAATCCCATCAATCTCGCTGGAATCAAACGGAACCTTAGTGCTACTTTTGACACTGCCTTTGACTTCACTTTGACTCTCAATATCAACATATCTTCCCTCATCTGTCTCATCTGTTTCCTCATCCACTTCTTCTTTTCCCAATTCGGTGATTCCTTTGGTGTTTTGGTTCTGATCTGGAAGATCTAAGCCTCTACTTAATCCCTGGGGAATATCAAATAGCCCAAATTCACTTTTATGGAGAAAAATGGCTTCGTCCTGAGGAGCCTTTCCTTTCTGGGCCTGGTCAATCAAACCACCCGGTTGAAACGGCAAAAAACTGGTCTTGCCCTTCAAAGAATCACTCTTGGACGTGTACTTTCGACTCACTGACAAAGAATTGCCCGAGTTGGCATTGTCCACCTCGCCCACCCGAAGCTCTTCTTTGTAGCCAGTGATGTGCCCAGCCAAGCCCGTACGGCGGAAACGAAACGAGGTTCGAGATATGGATGGTGGCGTCATGAGGAGTCTCTCATAAACCTTGGTTTTGTTGATCTCCGGCACTTGCTGCACAAGATCCAACATGTCCCAGCTGAACTCATTGGACGGATCCAAGAGCTCTGTAGTAAGTGACTCCATAGAAACTTGCTTTATATGTTATGCTAAGAATGCTCAAATGCTTAAATGTACAGTATGATACTGATAATGCGATGGTCTATGTACAACTGTGCCTATTTGTGTTCAAATCAGTGTATATTCTATATTCTATATTGCTCCATCAGATCGAAAGTGCGCGCCGCACAGATCCAGTTCTATAAGACACGAAGGCCATGTCAGAGGCAAGAAATGAGTATAGTACTCTCAGACTAGTACTTACAACCCACAAGCCTCGAGTACTACCTCTGTACGACTTCTGCCATGGTAATCCAGGCTATTCGGCATGGTCGTGCCCCTACCAACCATATAGTAAAGTTTACCATCATGATCATTATCATCACCAGTCCATAGATGTCGCTTTGCAAAACACGGTTACAGGAAGAAAGAAAGCAGTGGAGAAAAGATCATCCATTCGGATTCTACGCAAAACCAACCAAAGGTGCTGATGGGGCCTTGGACTTAACACAATGGACCGCTGGTATACCTGGCAAACAGGGTACGCTTTGGCAGGACGCTGTTTTCCCCATCACCATCCAGTTTCCTGAGGACTACCCCTCCAAACCCCCCAAAATCAGGTTTCCTGCTGGTTTCTACCATCCTAATGTGTATCCTAGTGGAACTATCTGTCTCTCGATCTTGAACGAAGAACAAGACTGGAGACCTGCCATAACCTTGAAGCAAATTGTGTTGGGGATCCAGGAGCTTTTGGATACTCCTAATCCCGACTCGCCTGCACAGGAGCCTGCATGGAAAGCATTCAGCAAGGACAGAGTGCTGTACGAGAAGAAGGTGAGGGAACAATCCAAGAAGTATGCCATTGCTGGATAGAAAAGATAGTGGTTGTATAATGTACTAATAAATGACAGAAAGAAGAATAGTGTAAAACAAAACCTTCGTTTAGATATGTATTTGTAGTCTAATACTGCAGAAGACTAATAAAAGGTGGCAGAACTCAAATTATTCTTTGTTCTTATCAACCTGACTTCATTAGCAATATCTACATTGTCATACTTACAAACTACATTTATTAATTGTACTAGTGCTCGTACGACTGCAAGAGACCATTTTGACAGGTTGCGATAAGCCATAATGGAGATCAATAATATCACTATTTTGTATGAGGGACCAAATTTCAGCATATCAGCCAAGAATACCATGTTTCTACAAAATAAGGTAAGTAGTGGTACTATATAACTGCTATTATGGTTGTTTATATTAGAGTATTATATCTTCACAGGTACTGTGCTCAAGAATCTTAGCAGTAGTCTTATAACCATTTTAGAATTAAATACAATATCATTAACTTGCAACCATGGCTCATTAAAATCATAATAAAAGGTCTTTTTTATATTGAGACTTAAATAGTATAAATAGTCAGGAATTTTAGGGTTAGACAGTATAGCCAGGTAGTAGCAGGTTTTCAGGTTATAGCCAGGTAATAGTCAATGTTAAGTAGTGGCAGTCAGTGTTTAATAGTGGGTGTTTAGTCAGTGTTGAATAGTGAGTGTTAGTCAGTGTTTAATAGGGGGTGATTATGTCTGCGATTCCTGAGCAGCAGCTAAAGAAACCCTGCCCTCGCTATCTTTAATCAAGTCTCTGCTCTTACTAATCCCCGCGCCCGAAACAAGCTCTCCCAACTGTGAGGTTCCCTTCTCCTTATACGTACTAACCGCAGGAATGTCAGCCTTGATACGACTCACCAAGGTCAGATAAGCACGGGGCTCCAACTTGATCAAAGTATGCAACGGAATCGACATCCAAGGACTTTCTTCCTGGGGAACATTCATAAAGTACGCATATAAACATCTCAACACCGCCTGGTGGGTGATGATCAAAATGTTTTCTTGTCTTTCCAACTCCATAATAATGGGCTCCAATCTGATAACTATATCACGATACGACTCGCCGCCTCTGTACCTATACTCGTACTTGTCATCATCTCTGGCCTTGAAGTCTTCAGGGAATTTCTGCTCGATTTCCTCGTACGTCATACCATCACACTCCCCCGCGTCCAACTCGTCCAAGGCTTTCCATTGCAACTTCTTTTTGTTGGGCAAGAACGACGCTGTTTGCTGAGTTCTTTTAAGGGTGGACGTCCACACAGTTAAATTGGTGTGCTTGTGTTCTTCGCCCAATGATTTGAGGACCAATTCAGGCAACTTTTTGGCGTATCTCCACCCTCTTTCCGACAAGTTGGCATCGCCCCCAATCTGTCCAGTCAAGTTGTACTCCGACTCTCCATGTCTTGAAAGCCAGATACTTCTGGGCTTGATGTGGAGGTTCATCACGTAGTACACAATTCGGCTTTCCAAGTAGCTTTCAATGCGGTTTAAAATGATTTGTGAATTGACGTTGATGAGCTTGATAAACGTGAGCTCTCTGTCTGCTATTTGGTCCATAGGCTCATATACCTCCTCGTAGTACTTAATTCTTTGCAAAAAGTCCTTGGTGGCAAACTCGTTATCTTTGTTTACATAGTCGGGAGACGTTGTTTTGACGTCCAAGATGTTCTGTAGGATCAAGTCCTGGTCAGAACACGAGCTCTCCAAAAACATGGGCTCGATCGAATTCTCTCTGCACAACTTCAAGATTTTGTCTCTTCTTTCACGGGTGGAGTTGGTTGCATCAAGGATCCCGACCACCCCGTTTTCCTCCAGAAACCACTTCATCATATCGGCGGTGGCCAAGTTGACTGCCTCCTGACGAGACCTGAGGCCTTCTTCATTGTGTGAATCGAAAAAGTCGGCCTTCACGTCCGAAGTTACCACCACATTGCGCCGATACGATCCCACGTTGAAACACTTGGATTTAATTGACAACCATGAAAGGTACCGGACGATTTTCTGGGCTATCAACGATTTGCCTCTGGCAGGCAATCCCACCATCACCACACAAACACGGACATTTTCCACATGGGAAATCGAATAAACGGGCATATTAGTCACCTAAACACTTAGTCACCTAAACACTTTATCCAAAAAATATAGACAATTAGCTGACTTGAAGACCGACTATTGCTGATGTGAGTGGTTTGATTTTCGTTTGTGAAAATGCGGAGAATCGAAGAGACAAAATGGGAGAAGGGAAGAAAAGTGAAACGCAACCAAAATGAGCGAGGCGTGGCGTAGAGTGGTGCGAGGATGCGCAGAGCAGGTGTATGTACCAACCAGTGCCAAAAACCGGAACGTAATATGGTCCGTTCTGGCCACCAGTAGTTACACACGACGGGCTGATTGACGTGCGATAGTGAGAGAGTTAGTGAGAACAATAATAGACAGGCGATCACGCAGAGGCTTTTCCTATTCGGTGTATGGAATTACAGGGTGAACGATACAGCTACCTAGAGACGCATACCAGTGTAGAACAGCCAAGTAGTGGTAGGCATCATACTGCAGTGGTAGACTAGTGGTAGTTCTAGTGGGGTAGTGGTAGCTCTAGTGGAGTAGTGGTAGCTCCAGTGGGGTAGTGGTAGATTAGTGGTAGATTAGTGGTAGTGGTGGTAGTGAGTAGTGCGTGGCAGACAGACCAATTAGTGAGGCTGTCGCACTACATATCTACTCTGCACAGTCTTCGTATGTATACCCCAATGTCTCTACACCTTGCTACTCTACCTCTTAGACCCTCTCTGTCCCTTAGACCTTCTCTGTCCCTTAGACCTTCTCTGTCCCTTAGACCTTCTCTCTACATAGCTAGACCTCTTTTAAACCTGTCATGTTTCTACTGTTCTTTTGCCTTGGCGTGATCGCTAAACGCCGCACGCTCGTGAAATCAAAAAGTCAACTTGAAAATACTTCTGATAAGGCTACTGTACTAGATAAGATGAAACGTTTCTTGGGCCGTGGAAAAGACGACAAGGACAAGGAGCCGAGCTCTAACCAAGATAATGTTTCGATTGCCAGCGGCAGCACCCTGGGCTCCCGTGAGTCCATCGCCGAAATGCCCCCTATCTTCGAAGACGATCCAGAGCCTACTGTGGGTGGGTCTTCAGAAACAAACCGGTTTAACAACTTCAAGTTTAGCAACGACCCCAAACTCAACCTAAACCCGTCGATATCCAACAAAAAACCTGGCTCGGTTTTGACCAAAGACTCAGAATACGCTGGCAAGTCCATATTTTCGAAGAGCAGAAAGACGTTTTCCACCAAACAGTCGTCATACTTTTCTAGTAGTGGCAGCGGAAAAGCCGAAAACTACACTTATAACCAGCCACTTCAGATTTTAAATGTCGCCGAAGACTCAGAGAACCAAAAGACGCCTGTTCAGGCCATTACTGATAAGTTGCAGCTGTTGTACGACGACTTGGCGTACATTCTCAACCAGTTCCACAATTCTTTTATCAACTTGACCACAGCAGTTATCAATTCTATCGACTGTTTCAAGAGCTTTGTAGCCTTTGCAGAACTGCTTCAAAAGGATGAATGGAGTTTCACCTCCTATAACAACTCGAATCTCCGCAAGATCATAAAAATATACCTCAACTTTTACGACAACATGCTTAAAGATGAGGTTTACGTAAAACTTAAGCTATTATTGGTCAAAAACTTCAACGACTTTGCCCAGACCTTGAACTCTGCAAACACCAATAACGTTCCACACACTATTGCAAAACCCCAGAACTTTGCTATTGGCATCGACGGAGACGGAGCTTCTTTGCCCAACGAAGATGTTTTGACAAGAATAATTGATAAGATCTCCAAAACCTATGTTTCTATAAAAGAACAAAACGGTTCTTTTATTGCTCCTATAGCCAGAGGAATCAGCAGCGATCTTAATATTTTGTGTCTTTACTTTGGCTATCCCAATCCTACTGATTACCATACAAAACTAACCCAAAGTTTACATGGGCTATATGATGATATTCATATAGTAGTGGTTAAGAATAGAATTGATCTAGCTTCTTTGAAACCTCCTCCATCATTCTCCAAGGAATTCACTTCGAAAGAGCCATTCGAAAGTAGCTCCAAAGCTTCTAGAGAAACCGGCTCTTCTTATACTCCTCCTTTGATCCCTCCCCACAAGTTCAAACTTCCATTTAGAATCCCCACTGACCTTGAAAGACCGCCCATGTCTCTTTCCTTGTCCATTGAAAACTCCACCCGTACGTCTGGAACGATGGGAGGATACATTTATCCCATCATAGACGTTGAAAAACAGCCACGCTTAGAATCCTATGCAAACTCCAAGTTTGCCATATCTTGTGGCCACGTCTGTCTCGATTCTTCCACTACCGGCACCACTTCTACCGAGTATCCTCTTGTTTCTGCACCTCTGTCGGTATTGATTTACTTGTACAAACAAGCATTGATGGCACAGTACCAGAAAGCTTCCGAGGGACCCGAAACGCTATCAGAATCCAAAGCAGCTTATGGCTCCGTTTTGAACCAAGTAGAGCAGATGTTCCCACTCAAAAGAGTCAAGGTGGTTGACCCGAAAACAAAGCAAGAATCGTACGAGTTACGCAACTTGCCCAAGTTGAGGTTTGGCCAGATCATTTGGGGTGAAAGAAACTTGGTAAATATCACCAAGAACAAACGAGAAGAAGGTGACGTCGAGAAGAAATTGTCTGATTTAGCCATTATCAAAGTCAATAAGAACTTGGTGTGTGACCAGAACTTTTTGGGCGACGATATTCCATTCAACGAGTTTGATCCAGCATTAATGTTTGACAATCTTTATGTCAGGAAGGTGATTAATCTCAAGAGACACTCAACAAGAACAAACATGAATTTGAATGTCGACGAAGTGGATTCTGATATCTCCAATGAAGACGAAAGCCTGGCTCAGGCGTTCAATGGTCTTCCTGTTTTCAAGTACGGTTCCACCACTAAATTCACCAAGGGTAACTTGAATGGTATCAAGCTCGTGTACTGGTTAGATGGAGCCATTCATTCGTCTGAGTTCATAGTCAATTCTGTGGAAACAAATACTGCTTTTGCTGCTGGCGGTGATAGTGGGTCGTGGATTCTCTCCAAACTTGAAGATATCGATCCTAAGGATAAAGGGTTGGGTGTAGTAGGAATGTTGCATTCGTACGATGGAGAGTTCAAGCAGTTTGGATTGTATACTCCCATGACAGAGATCTTGGCTAGACTCAAAGAGGTGACGGGAATAACATGGGGAGTGGTTGGTGTGACGCCAGAAAAGGGTGTTGAGACCAGCACTGGTACTGATGAAAGCAGCACTGAATATGACAGTGGGTCTGGTAGTGACAGTGACGGTAGTGAAGGCAGTGATGAGGAGTACACCAGTGACGGAGCCTACCCACCAGAGGTTGATTAGATAGTTCCAGTGAAGATAATTATAATTAATGAGAACAGTAGTAAAGCCATAGAGATGAACCACTTTTCGATGATCATATCCCTCCAAACGGTCAAAATAAATTCGCTTCCAGGGTACCGCAACAATGACCTTCTAAAGTCTGTGGTAAGTAAACATTCTTTGAAATACTATATATGCTGATATTGTAGCTCAAAAATAGATTTATAATAGTTGAGTATTTAGGTGAAATTCTATGAAAAACGTGAAAAATAATAACTATCTTAGACCTCAACAATTGGATCAAGTTATGTAAACACTGTTATATCATTTTATTGCCCTAGAAATTTGCAGCCACTTCTCTTTACTGTAGAAGTTCTCACCCGTCATTACTCTCTAGAAGTTCTACTCTCTACACTGACTCCTCTCATGAAGAAGTATAAATTATGAGAGTTGAATCATTGGGTTAATACTAGGTAAGTTAAGGACTAATTTAGGGTGGCTGGTGAAAAGTTATTCTGATTAACTTTTCATACTCTCAGCCTTACAAAATGAACTGATAGCTCCTAAACTATGGCTCAATTGAACTACTAGAGTTCTATGAGCCATTTACATGTTTTTAGCTAATAAGAACTAATAACTTAATCACTTAACTATTTTATATCTATAATAATAAGTGTTGGGTTGTGTTCTTTCAGCTTTATTCCTTCTTTTGCTTTAATCTTCATATATGCTGATAATTTTGTACCACGTGACAAATTCACCTATTGGAAAACTACCAACTAGACTAACAGTTCAAGATGGCAGGACCAGGAATAGGCGGCAAGGCGCTTACGATAGTGTTTGTATCGGTGTTGAGCTGGTACACCGGGCTTAAGTTCTGGAAGCCGATAGTGATGTAAGTATGGGAGTGCTTGTACGAGAAATGTACTGACAATTAGCGAGCACTTGAAGGAAGAGAACCGGTTGAGAACCGACATCGAGGTGGACTACGATCCGCAGGAGCAGCCCAAGTCGTGGGAGGACTTGAGGGAGAAGGTCAAGGGCACGTGGAGCCTGTCGTTGAGTACCCCCGAGGCCCGCAATCTTGAGGAGAATCTTAAGGTGTTGGAGCAGGTTAAGAAGGAGAAAGAGAACGAGAAATGATAGAAAGCACACCAAAAACGACACACCCACCAGCAACTCCCGCGCCAGTAGTATGTATATAGTACAATACAGTATTTATGTATTCCACCCCACATGTAGTGCCGTCTATGAAGTATGTGGATATTGTGCCGATGGACCTGCACACAAAAATTTTTCAGACGGATGAGCTCAAGAAATGTTCTTGTAGGAGTTCTTGCAAGTAGAGGAAGCATGGGTAAACTCAAGAGGAGGAATAACAAGAAGGCTAGGGTCAACCCTCTAAGCCGCCCTGGACAAAACGAAAATGGCGGTTCAAAGCAAGATGCGAAGAAGGACGAAAACACCCGTCAAACCAAAATCCTTCCGTTGTTGACCAAGTTGAAGAGTTCCACCCCCAACGACAAATCAATGGCAGTGGGTACTATCACGGTATTGTGTGAAGATGACAAAATGAGAAAAATGCTTCTCAAAGAGAAGTTGGTGAGCATTATACTTGAAGAGTGTCTCAATGATCCGAACGACGAAATCGTGGTGGAGTCTTTTGGATTGTTACGGAACCTTGGGATCGAAGAGGGCTTGGATGTGTTGAAGCACTACTGGAGATCCGATATCTGGAAACACATATCTGGCGGCTTGGCCAAGGTCGAAACTTCGTTCAAGTATTTGGCACAAAATGGCTTACAGAAGGACAAGTCGAAATTGCAGCTTCTCTACGACTTCACCGAAAACTTGTTGTCGTTGATCATGGTATTGGCAGGCGGCTCCAACGAGCTCTACGACGCTATTTACAGCAAGATCAGACCGGTGTTGACGCTCGTGACCGAGTTGATCAAAAACCAAGCCGACCCAAACTCGGGCTTGAGAATCACCACCAAGTTGTTCAACTCGTTGTTGGAATTCGTGTATGAGTTTTCGACCGAGTCACGCGAGTTCATCGAGTTGTTGCATTCCGAGTATCTGTTTGACGTCAATGCCTTGCAGCAATACGTGGACCAGAACCAGGCTCAGTACAATATGCTTACGTTGATATACTTGGACGGTATAAAGTTCAACATCGTCGAATCTTTGGACGAACAAACCGAAAAGAACCAGATCAGTCAAGAGATTTTGGACAAAATCTACCAAACCATTGGCCATGTAGATGTGGAAGAGGTCAAGAAAAATATATTGTGCATGAACGATGCTCCTAAGAAGGATACCACCATAGACGATATCACCAAAGAAGGAAACACCAAGGCCGAAACCAAAATGAAACTCACTTCTCTCGAAGTATCGCTCGATCTTATCACGTCGATCTTGGAGTATTTGGGCACCAACGAAGAGCCGGTTCAATTGTCGCCCCAATTAATGCAAACATTACTTGAAAAAACATACCAGATATTAATAGAATTACTCAAGTTCGAGATCGTCAACAACTCCATATTATTGTTGACCAGCAAGCTTTTGACCAGTTTGAACAACTTGGTGTGGTTGATGGTCTCCACCGAAAACTTGCCAGTGGAGTGGTTCAACAAGTGCCAAGAGATCTGGGATTTGATAATCCAGTCGTCCAAGAGTGAAGATTTGGAGATCCAAAAGTCGTGTTTGAATATTCTCTGGGGAGTTTCCAAATGCATGGGTCCCGAAGCCAAGACCGAACCAGCTATGATTGAATCGTTGGTCACCAAAGGGGATGAGATCAGAGTTGGTTTGAACAAGACAGCACAGACCGACGGACCCAAAGCATTGGACGACTCGATATTGGAATTCTACCTTACGTTGGTTGGGTTTTTGGGTTCCATGGCCCAGGTAGTCAACAACACTCCCTTGACCGGAAGAATTTCGCAATTCTTGCTTGAATCCATCGATCTGTTGAGAACAATCGACAACCCCATAACTTTTGAAATAGTTCTCGAGGGGTTGAATCACATTTACGATATATTCAGCGACAAAGAATTTGCATACGACCACGAGGTGTTTGTGCAGCAAGACTACTTGACCAAATTAAAGACGTTGGAGCCACACATGAAAGCGTTGTACAAGAGAATCGATAAAAACAAGTATGGTCAGTTGAAGGTACGGGCAGAGGAGGCGTGGATCAATTTGGGACGATTTATTCAATACAAAGAGAGCGAACTTTAGGACAAGCATTAATAAAATAAGTACGTAATTCTTATAATAGTCTAAATGACTCCACAGTAGGAAACTTATTGTTTTTGAGCCTATTGTGCTAAATTTAGCAGAGTTGCAGTGGCATAATTTAGGTTGCGTGATGGCCAGATTTGGCTACGGCACATCGGTTACACAAGAAGTACTTACAAATACATATAATACTTACAAGATGTAGTCTCACATGAGTCACAATGTAGTCTGGTGTAGTCTGATGTATACATACAAGAGAGTCTCTGTGGTCAAGATGAGTCTCAGATGTAGAATGGACTGATATTCGATGGTTGAGAGCACCGAAACTAACGCACCAGCTTCCATGCACGATATTTTTTAGCGTGACTATTTGCATCATCTACCGTCGCTGACGTCATGATGAAATGTCTTATAGTGTCTCAAATAGTCAGGGTCTCAAGCAGTCAGGGTCTCAATAGTATGCCTCAAATAGTAGTCTCAAGTATCTCAACTGGTTAACCGTGCCATCTTCAACCGATCCCACGTGCACCACGGTTACCCTAAGAGTTTTAGACAGAGAAACCTGACACAGGGTTATATCCGTACCTGCATGCAACCTGAATGGCTCTCCTCTCGCCAAGAAAATAAGCCATGTTTATGTCTGCTAAAAATACTTTTATTGACATTTTTTGGGTGCAACATCGAATTCGAATACGACGAAATTGTATAAATATGGGTGGATTGGCTTAGTTATTCTCTCTCTCCACTATTCATCCACACTTCGCAATGCAATTCACCACTGCCACTTCAATCGCTTTATTGTCTGCCCTCGCTTCTGCTCAAGTTAGCACCGTTCAACTCTTTGCTGAATCGTCCGCAGGCGACGTCAATGGCAAAGGTGTCAGCCCATATCACGAAGGTGCTGGTATCAACTACCTTTTCTTAACTTCTGATGCCACTTCGTTGTCGTACGATGACCAAACCGAGCAATTGGCCCGTAACGAAGGTACCTTTAATTCTCTCTTCAACATCCAGGGAAACATTCCTGAATTGAGTGTTCTTGGTGCTGACAAGGTCACCTTTGACGGAGGCTACTTGGCTATCAACGGCTCGACCGACGGTTTCTATGCCCAAAAGAACATCCAGGAACCATACCAATACTCGCAAACCACCTATGCTGTTGTATACTACAAGTCCGATGCTCCAAGCGACGCCATCCCTATCAAGATCAAGACCAGCGGTGGTGCTTCTTCCTCTGCTGCTCCATCTTCAGCCCCAACCTCTTCTGGCCACTACTCAAACGCTACTGTCACCAAACACGAAACTGACACCGTCTTCACCACCTACTGCCCTGAAGCAACCACCATCGTTGTCGTCACCTGTCACGAACAAAAGTGTCAGCCAACCTCTGTCACTGTCTCCACTCCAGGTACTGTCACCATCACCGGTTCTCCAGCCACCCCAACCACCGCTGCACCAACCACCGCTAAGCCATCTGCTGCTTCCACCGTTGCTACCTCATCCACCGCTAAGCCAACCTCCAAAGCTCCTGCTGTCACCTCTGCCTCCGTTAATGGTGTAGGCTCCAATGCTGTCGCTGGATCTTTGTTGTTTGCTGCTGGTGTTGCCGGTTTGTTGATCTAATTTTTCCATTCTTCGTTCATTTATTTCGTCAAAATATATTAAGCATCTTTCTGAGACACAGTAATACTAAACAAGTAGTACAAGTAGTACAAGTAGTACTAAAACTAGTACTACAACTAGTAGCGCTAACTAACACAACTCTCAAGTCTACTCTTCATTCATTTGTACCGTTATAATTTATATATTTAGAAATAAATTATATTTATTTAGTAATCAATTGTATTATTACAACTTTAATGATCCAATACCTACTTCATTCTTCTTCATATGTACTTACACATAGGAAAAGCTTTATACTATGGTTCATATAATTCTATTTGGCTGCGAAAAATTAGGCTGCGAAAAGTCTAGTGAAGTCTCAAAAGGAGCTCAGCCTACAATGTCACTAGACTACAGTATCTCACAACATTCTCTATCCACCACCATCGACCACCTGAAGTATTTTCAGATTTTTGAAACCTCTCAACTCTGATAGAACTGTCTACTTTCAACTATGTTTCATCCTGACTATTATTCTTTGACATTAACAAGCTTCTTTGCTATTATTATTCTTTGCTGTTCTTGCTGATTCTATTATTATTCTTTGCTGTTCTTTGCTGATTCTATTCTTATTCTTTGCTGCTGCTTCTCTATCATTATTCTTTGCTGTTGCTTCTCTATCATTCTTCCTATTCTGTATTCTGTAAACTAATATACATGAACTAAATGCTACTTGGTATACTCCTGCGCCACGTCGGGCCACACTCTCTTGTACATACTCATGGCAACGACGTCCTGAGACGTCAACTTGCCATCGAATTGTGCCTTGTAGTACCCGTGGGTACCAAGACTTTCTTTGATAAAACCACTTCTGCCCGACTTGGTGAACAATGGAATGGCCTTGAACCAGTTGATGTCTTCGGTGTTGAAGAACATGTACCGCACAGTCACCACTCTCTTGTGGATCTTGACCGGGTGTCCTGTCAAGACGGCTCTCTGGGCAACTACTCGGGTATGGTCACAGTTCAAAAAGGTACCCTGGCCAATAAACTCGACGCCTCCGTTGACCTTGGGCTTGAAGTAAATGGCTGGTGCATTGCTGAACAACACCGGGGCAATGGTGGTGGCAATGTTGAAGGTTCCAGGATGGGCAAAGTTCTCGTACTTGTGGACGTTGTTGGGGTTATTGGTGGCTTGGTTGAAGGTGGGCTGGATGATTTGTCTTCTGGGTCCGTATTGGACGATGATGGACTCCTTGGAGGCCACCGGCTTTTCGTAATCTTCCCACGATTCATACGAAAAGTTACACACTGCCAACTTGTGTTCGTGCTGTAACAACTCGTAGATGGTGAATGGCTGTGCAGAACAGTTGACATGTTCCAACACAAACTTTGGGGCTCTGATATAGATTCTGGCCCGTTCTCCGATGTTGATCTGGGTCTCTTTGATGGCATCTTTCGACACCTTGTTTCTGGTGGCTTTGAAGTTGGAGATCCGCAACAATCTGGTCCAAATACTAGGACACTCAATATCGGGTTCGTCATAGTCCCAGTCACAGTTGTACAACGACTTGATGCCTCTGAAGGCAGCCAAACGCTCTTTACCCGACTCGGCGGGATGCAACTCGATTTCGTCTGGAAACTCGAGATCTTCTCGAGCCATATCTCTGTACTCACCAAGCTGTCTTTCTTCTTCTTCGGGTGCAAGATCCACATGCATTTCCGATTCGCCATACTCGGTGGGTGCATACTCGGTGGCAGTATCTGGTGCCATATCCTGGTCCATATCGTCTTCCTTGACATACTGTATTTCCTCTTCATCTTCTAAATCAGAGGCATCTTCAAGCACATCGTCGACAAACCACCTGCCTTGGTACTCAGATGTGCCTCTTGGTAATCTTCTCTTTGGTGCTTGTTTCTTCACTCCATCGTCATCAAAGTAGTTTCTTCCCTCCATTCTTGCTCCTAACTCGGCGTCATCGTCGAAAAATTCGTCTTCTTCCATGGAAATTTCTTCGGGATTCAATGCTTCCAAGGTTTCTTGGTTTTCGTCAGGCAAATATTGGCTATTTTCGTCGATATCCATGCTAACATGACGACTCTTCGAGACCTTCTCCATTCTGTCGATCTGAAAGTCTCCGAAGCCTGGCACATGAACGAGTCGGTTGGCACTAAAGCCTATACCTCTGACTGTTCCCTCCACCACAATGGTCCCGTTGGCATCGTCGCCAACCCACTCGGCAGTGTCTGCCACCATGTACCCTCTAGCATCTCTCCATTTGACCAGTTTGGGGAACTTTTGACATATGGTTCTCAAGCAGTTGGAGTTTTCCGATTCACTTTCCAACGCATAAAGCTTGTCTTCGTTGGGGAAGAAATGGTTGAAAAATGACTGCAATGATTGTCTGATATCCAACTGGAGGTTTCTTTTAGGATAGTGGCTAATGACATTAGGCAACACTCCAATTACCGAGGCGATACCTTGGGCAGTCAAGGCACGTAAGATTTGTTCACCGTAGTCGCTTTCGACTTCTTGCACGGCCGAGATCCCAAATACCACGAAATCCGAGACCTTGGCTGCGTCCATAACCGCCAAAATATCAGTATGATCGGGGATTATTATCTTCAAGTTGGACCTGAACTTCGATACCTTGACATTGGTCACCGAGGGAGTACCAAACTCTTGCTGGCAGTCTTCACCGATCAAGGTCTGGGCTATTTTACTGGCCAGTAAATCAGTGGTCAAGCCTATGACAGTGACGATTTTCTCTGCTCCTTGGGACCCTTCAAACAACTTTCTCGTCAACTTGGTCTCCAAGATTTTGTTTTCTTTCAATTGCTTGGAAAGGTTCTTTCTCTCCAACTTGCTTACCACCTTGACTTTCTGGGCCGAGCCGGTCGACTTTTCAACCTTACCCTTGTGCTGGTTTTTCAATTGTCCTTTGGACGCATGCTTGGACTTGAATGGCTTGTGGTCGTTCTTCAATGTCGAACGATGCGAGTGTCCTCCTTTAGCCATGTCTGCTGGTGTTATGCTGTTACTCGTGAACTGATCTGCGAGATGAGATGAGCCAATTTTTCATCGGTCACATGACTAGCCCGCCACGCTAGGGCTCTGCCCTGGACTGCTGTCGCGCTCGCACGTGTCGCCATCGTTTCTGGTCATCTTGCTATATACACGCCCCGAAAAATTACTATGGCACACGGTCAGCGCAGCAGCCAACCACCAAAAAAAGTTCACCTATATACTCTAGGACTTTCTTGATATACAACAACGAAGTTATAGTAATTGTATGTAATAAACCCAGGGATAGATGTGAGATGTCTGAACAGCCACCAGCCACCAACTACCAGACCCGTCAGAATGAGTTTCAACCACGAATAATCAATGGAAATATCAATGGAAATATCAATGAAAATATCAACTGAAAATTATCAAATCGGTCAACGATAGCTCACAAAAATGCCCTAAACTAGCCCATGCCCAGCTTACTAACATTCTAGCAATATGGCTCACGAATCTGTTTGGTTTTCCCACCCAAGAAATTTCGGTAAAGGTTCAAGACAATGTCGTGTCTGTTCCTCCCACTCCGGTTTGATCAGAAAATACGGTATTGAAATCTGTCGTCAATGTTTCAGAGAAAGAGCTCACGACATTGGTTTCCACAAGTTCCGTTAAACACCACCACATATATGATGAATTCATCTGTGTACTATAAGAGGTTTTGACGTCCCATCAAAATAATAGTCGTATATATGACTTAATATATTTGTTATACAAGCATCACGTAGAGTAGAGTAAAAACAAAATGGAACAAACACTTGGTAGGTTAACAAAAAATGGTAGCTTAACAAACACATGTTAACTACACTATCAGTATCTGAGGAATGGCCTTCACGTCTTATCAACGAATGCGACACCAATCGAGTCTAATAGAAAGACAACTTCCGAGTATAATAGACTCAACGTCTTTAGACGAGTGCCTCACAGTCCTATCTAATCTACAGCTACAATGTATCCCATAAAAATCGACATTCGGTACCCATCGCCTCACTTAAAAGACCCATCGGTTACCAAACTTCCTAACAGGGAGTTGCTCTCGGGAAATATAAAATTCATTTTGTAAATGGCAACGAGTATAACTTGACAATATACATTATCTCGCCGTGGCAAATATTCCCTTGCTTTAATAAGCTTTTTGATTGAAGAAGAAGAGGAAAACTAAAGGCGTGGGAGGTGCCGCCTTTTTATAGGTTGGTCGTGGGGTTACCCGGCCTGGTTGTAATAGCTGCAAATTAAGAGGTGGATTGATGCAACCCTATAGAGCCAATGCAATCTTCCTAAATACAAGGTGCCTATGAACACTACTATTTAAACTAAAGATCTTTGATATACAGTCAAGTGGTATTTCTGGTATCCTAGAATAATCCTCTTTAAAAGACAAGATCTCGTAGATCCTTACTCGAGATTATCTCAGTTCTATAAGCTTTCATTGAGGGTTTGGATCTGGCCTACTGGTGTATCAGTTGAGTACTCTTGCCTCTATACTTAGCATTGGAGGTGTAGAGTCACCACCAATAATCAGTATCAATGCACTCCAAGAGATCGACTCAGGAGCAGACTGATCAACAAAACCCACCTGGCTTTGAAATGCAATGGCGAAGCTAAACTAGAACATACAATACGCTTTACTCCCACACCACTACACTCCTCCTTGTCATCAAAATGTGAATGTGTCAAATTAAAAAATATTTTTTCACTGCAGCTTAATTCCAATTTGCAGTTAAAGAGCTTCACTGACCTCAACTTCGCTGCTGGTAAGCAGTTTCAGGAACTAGCAGAATATACTCATAACACTACTATCAATATTAATTCACACTACTATCAATATTGATTCACACTACTATCAATATGTATTACCTGAGTAATGGCTATTTTGAGCGATACTAACTCCTGACCTCAATACGTTAATGGTGAAAACCGGCATTGCCAGCCGTGCTTATTGTCCAAGTTTGTTCCTTATCAGCAACGTTACCTTCTCAACGATTCTGATTCTACAATTATTTGCGATTCACTAGATTTCTGCTACTCCGTTATTATCGGACCAGTCACTTCTTAATCAGTTAGCGTTTTGAGATTACACTTAATCAATCCGCAATGGCACTGGTCCTATCTTCTACTCTGCTATGACTAACCTGGCAATAGGGATTGCATTTGAATGATTACCACCATGATACATTCTCTACCAGGGTCAAATTTCGTAGTGAGATTAAGATAGTCAGTTCATGGTTCTTCTACAATATGCAATAAAATTATATATCTTATGCCACAATTAGTTCCTTTTTACTTTCTTAATTTGAGTTGTGGGGTGGTGATTACGATGAGATGGTTAATTGAGACAGATCGATATCGATCCTTAGTATCAATAACGATCGCAAGAGACCGATCATGGTAATAAAGCTGGCTACCCCAACAGGCACCACTGCAAACACCACTATATTATATATATCAAAAAACCTCGCTCTCTTCTCCGCCCCTTTGCTAAGATCAATGTTAGAAGTTACAAAGTTTTGGCCGATATAGGTTAGGGTAAGACAGCAGCTTATAAGGATCCAGATGTGGAGCCCGTACTTGTAGCCTTCAGCCGAAAACGTCGACACCAAGTACTGCTCTATGGTGATCATGATGGTGGACATCGACAATACCCTGACTATAGCTGCTGGTGTCAGGTAAGTGACGATCCACCGCAAGATAAGATTATCCAAAGTGTTGTACGACAAGTAAGCTGACACTATACACCACACTCCCGTCAAAAAGTGCTCGGATATTCTCCCAGCAGTGATGCTCTGGTTAAGATGCTGACTATTGTTGGCAATAGAGTTGAGCGTATCGATGCTGACCTGGTCGTTGTCTACAAACACCCGTTTCCACGACTGAAAAAGCCCCACGAGGGCCGGAATGAGCGAGATATCTCGACATATAGCAAGGGTAAAGTGCTGTCTTGCGTTGAGAAACTTGAGTCCTAGTTGTTTGAGCGACGATTTCTGGAACTCGCTCTTGCGAGACGTGGGTGGAGTGCCCAAGCCGGTCATTGCTGGCAGCGTGGTGCCTCCGCCAAGGGTGTTGGTGCCAGGATGGATGTTTGTGCCGGAGCCAGAGCGGGCCAATTCTGCAGATCTGATGGAGTTGTTGCGCGAGGGAGCGTCCTGGTGGATCTGCTGTTCGTGTAGTAGCTGGGATGTTTCATAAGAGGGGACGTCTTCGTAGATGTACAGGTTGATGGGAAGGGCGATTCCAGGCGTGGCTGCGGGATCGATATTGCGGTTGGTGTATGTATAGTCGTCGTCTATTTGATGAGACTGGTGTTCATTGGTAAGACGCCGCCTTACTATCTCCATAAACTCCATTCCAGATAACTCGATCCATTCACTCGTATTCACTGATTTATCAATCAGCCGAGGAGAAAAGTAAAATGAAAAATGAGAATAGATAGGGAGAGAGATAGGGATAGAGAGTAGAGAGTAGAGAGATAGGGATAGGGATAGAGAGTAGAGAGTAGAGAGTAGAGAGTAGAGAGTAGAGGTAGAGAGTAGAGGTAGAGAAAGCATAGTTAGAAATGAGAAGACGATAACATCCTGACGATACTTCCAGCACAAGTGAGTGATCGTGAGGTTAAAGTAAGTGAGAGTAAGATCAGTAATAGGCAAGTGAGAATGAACTAGCGATGAGTGATGAGATTAGTCTAATAAAGAGGCGATAAGTGAGAATTTAGCAAGGGTGCTAGTGATAGTTAGCTAGCGGAGAAGTTAAGAAGTTGGGCATTTAGTGATTAAAGTAGCGAGAGTTAGTGAGAATAGAGACAAGAGCGTGGTGAGGCATAACTGAAGTCAGAGAAGTGTAAGTTAAACAGTCAGAGAAGTGTAAGTGTGAGGTTAGAATGGCACTGTCAGAGTTGGTGTAAGTCAGAGTTGGTGTAAGTCAGAGTTGGTGTAAGTTAGAGTTGGTGTAGTCAGAGTAAGTGAAAGTTAGTGGTCTCATAGTTAGGGTTAGTTAGTGGACTTAGAGTTAGTGTAAGTTAGCGTAGTGTGTAAGTAGTGTGTAAGTAGTGTAGTGTATATTATGCTATTTGGCTTAGATGGCTTCCAACTGTTGACTGATTTCATCCAATTCAGCCTTGGAGGCGGTGTATTGTTCAGACAACTCTTCGAACTTCTTTTCCCACTCTTCCTTTTCGGATTCCAACGATGCAACCTTTCTCTCCAACTGTTCGGCCTTAATGTCGGTTTCTCTCAACTTCTCGGTGGTTTCCTTCAAGTTCTTGTCGGCTTCTTCCAACTCTTCCTCCAAGACCTGGTTCTTCTTGGTGTAGTTTTCGTTGGAGGTCTTCAACGAGTGCGATTCGTCGGCGGTCTGCTTGATTTCGTCCAAGTCAGTTTCCAACTTTTCCACTTGTTCTTCCAAAACCTGGTTCTTTCTGGTCAAAGATTGGATCTGGTGGTCCTTTTCAAGGTTTTCCTGTTCCAACTCCTTGATTCTGTCGGCCAATTCGTCAGACTTTTCTTGCCATTTTTCGGCGTCCAACTTCAAATTGTTGATTTTCTGCAGTTAGTAAAGAACTAAGTCCATTAAATAGATAATGGCGAAACGAGGGGGACGCGTCCACGGATCAGTGGCAAACCGCTACCGCACCTAGGTCAATTGTATCACTGTCACCTTCTCCTGTCTTGTTCGCATATCTCTCTTCTCTACTTACTTCCTTGAGCTTATCCATGATTGATTATTGAAGAAAAGTGGGTATTTGATCCGGTGTTTATATTTGTTGTGATCTGTTCATTTGTTGGCGCCTTTTGTGGTCGTTCGTCTAAGGGCGTGCACCGGCGGTTTCGGCAGCCTGGGGAGGAAGTCAAATGGAAAGGGGGCCGTCTGGCATACCCCTTCAAGATCATAACAGAGCGGCGTATCGGCTACAACAAGCCATACCTGCTGACGTATACCTAGCAGCCCCCACCGTCTCCCGTCACTCTCTTATCCCGTACTCTGAGGCACCTCCTGTGTCATGTGACCTATACCTCCGTCTCGTCAGTGCGTATACGGACGTTTGCAGCCATCAGTTACCATACAATATATGGTTCCTAGTCATGGCGTCATATTGCCTATGGTGTGCACTGATTCTCTCTGTTCTACTGTCAACCCTCCATAAATATAACCTTTCTTTCTAACTATAATATTTTCGCAATGTTCCTAATCAGTTTAGCCAGCCATCTTTACGATGAGGCACGGAATGTAACAAGGGGCACTAGACAAAATATTGGCGATCTTTTCGTATTACATTACCTAACATCGGCTACCACATCCTACCATTCGTGACACCATTACACCAATTCAGAATTCATTCATTTATTCATTCTTCATCATCTTGGCTGGTCACTACATTGCATCGTCTAATATCAAGGTAACTTAGGTCAGTCATTTTTGTTTTCTGTTAACATGGCTACAATAGTCCACTCGTCGACGGCGTCGTTCCGAACAGCACAGTCAAACTTTGATGTCACTCCAGCCGACTCAAGCCTTCAGCTCAGCACCAAATCAAGGCCCCACACCATGATCTCCGGCTACTTGCTGCCTGGAATCTACCAGTACTACCACAACTACAACACCAAATCGTTCCTAACCGATTCATCTGGAAGCAAACCCAATGTGGATGCTTTAGATCCGCCATTGCAGCACCAACGGTCCATATCGAACCCTTTTGATATACTATACGACCCTGGAAAAGTCCAAGACAACTCGTTTCACTTCGGAAACTCACAAACGTCCCCTATGCCTCCTTCGGTAACTATCATAGAGTCTGGCGACTTTGGAGTACGAAGAACAGGCTCGGTAATATCGTCGTCGGCCTCGTTACGAAACCGTAATAGAATAAAAAAGAGGAACAGAACTGCTTATAAGCACGACCTCCTTGATTCCGATACTATCAGCAATGCTAGTACTATTGATAAGAAGCGTACTTTTCGAGACAAACTTCGGTTTGTGTTTCCAGTCAACAGAAAGAAATCGTTGAAGTACGCCTCAGTCTCTAAACAACAACCGGATTTTACCACTAATGAGCAACTCAAAAAGTTCATTACTTCTGTAAATGCCGAAGCACTTGCTAGAGAACTTTTGCCCAGCCAAATGACCTTTTTCAAGTACAAAAATATCCTTCCTCCCGCCCCAACCCTTCATTCTTCCAGACAGCCCTACCGAGTAACTAATGATGAAAACGGCGGCTACTCATTCCATCCTTTACCTAAACAAATCCGTGGTAAAATAAAGCATTTAGGACTTGTAGATAGGCAACCTTCGAAGCACTCTACACCACTTCATTCAAATTTGAGCTCTTCGCCCCACAAACGTGGTGTGAGTTCCGTTCCAATTCAAGACATTATTTACCAGAATTATAAAAATGCCGTGTTTTCCAACAAGTACAAAACGCCGCCTCGGTTCAGCGAGCTATTTCCCAACGATGTACATTTGTTGACCACTAAAGAAATCAACCATATAAATAGAAAGTTACTTTTTGAAGTATTGCTTAGAAGAACATTGGCTGCGAAAATCGAGTATCGTCTCAGGCAATATGGCCTACCTAAACTGAGATCAAGCTCGACCTCCTCAGACAGCAAAGGACCTAGTGATGAAGACAGACCAAATCAAAGCCATTTGGATCCAAATCATATCCCCAATCAAAACATAAATCCTAATCAGAAGTATTCTAGTCAAGATTCAGGTAAAAATTCTGGTCAGCCACCAACTCATCCAGATCATTCAAGAAATTTTCTGAATTATCAAAAGGTGTCCAAAAGTAATAGCATCACCCAACATTACAAATCGCTTAGGAAAAAGCCTCCTCCGCCTACTGCCACTCCAAGTGTGGAGTCGATCACTACTGAGAAACTTATCCAGCGAAACGCCTCGCTATTCTCTGCAATGTTACCTTCTCCTCAAATCAGCTACGCTTCTGACATATTTGGAAGTATCTATAAAGGCAAGAATAACTTTGTCAGTTCCGATTCTCTTGACCTTAACTCACCTCGTACCACACAGAAGAACTCGTACCCTTCAAGAAACCCGTCTTCGTCCAAAAACCCGAGATCCCAACCGATACAGGCAGATTCTTCCGAATCGTTGTACATAAACGACTTTAACAAGGCTTACTACAGCAAGTACAAGCCTAAAGAAACAAACGAGTATGAACAAACACTATTTGACTCCATATTGTACCAATTGAAACCCATGCAAAGATCGGCCGCAACTCTCTCTACGTCAGATAAGTCCGGCAGAAAACAGTTTGGTAGTATTTCAAGTGGAAGCATTCAAGAAAGCCTGTTGCCCCAGGAAATATCATTTGGAGCCGATGGACTGAGAAAACACCATAGCTACAGCTCATCCACCAAGTCCAAAAGATACAGTTTACCATCACAAGGAAGCAAGAGAAAATCCCAAAGTACCACCAACACTTCGATCTTTCAGAACCTCGACGAACTTTCGAGCGATTTGTCCAGTTATAGTGAAGGGTATCCCAAAGAAGCACCAATATTTGCCGAAATACCCCAAAACGAGCCCAACACCTCGTTAGTACCTCACCATTTGAAACGTTATTCCTTATCTTCGCTAGACCACAAAACTGAGATGGCGCTTCATGACCAAACGTCTCAGAATATACTTGATTCTCTAAGAAAGGCTGAACAAACTTCGCCCATTCAAATCATTAATCGTATACCAATAATCAATAAGCCAGAAAAAAACAGTCCTGATAACGATATCAGGTCCTTGAAAGGCACAACCTCCATGGCCGGGTCTGTAACGGAAACCGGCTCTAATTCCTCGGCAGGTAAAGTCAAAAAAGATATAATGAGACAGCATACCATCAACGAATAAAAAAGAGAACAGTAATACTGACGAAGCCATTACTTCTGGGATTATAAGGATATTAACACTAATTATATGGTAAAACTATATACGATATTCATTAAAACTAATTTGATTAACTCTAGGAATTATTTGTATTTGTAAAAATTAGATATAAAAGTGAAAGGATAAGGGTATAGTTGAATGCAGAGATACTCCTCTGCAGTTGTTTACTTAAATGTTTTGAAGGTAGATTGAAAGTCCCAGCTCTACTACATTAACAAGAAATGGTGTGGTAGTGAGAGTAGTCATAATTAGTGTTATTTGGAGTAGTAGAGTTGGTGATTGCCTGTGTACTTCTAGAATTACTAACTGTTATAAACCATCGGCAACATAAACTCTCTTATCCTCTTTACCATCTCTTCATCGGGCAATTCTTCTGGCATTACCGTGCTATTACGAGTAGGATAGTATGATTGGTCTAGCACGTTCAACATAAATAAAGGTATCTTTCCGTCTCTAATCCCCTCACATACCGATAGCACTTCTTCCACTGCTATATGGCCCGATTCGTTGAGCGATATCAATTTATTGAACCATTTTCTGTCTTTGATATAAAACGGCGTAGGATCACGTCCGTTGGTGACTGCGGGCGAATTAATTGCATCTATGGCAGCTGTGGCCAAGGCGTTTTCAAAGGTGATATTACTGGAAGGATCCTGTAGCCTAGACCGTTTTAAAGCAGGATCTACAGAATCTTCATCGTGCTGGGCGGTTTGGGACGAAACCACATCGGAATCAGACCCGTCGTTGGCTATAGACGATAATGCTTTGGGAAAAGGGATTCCTAGCTCGCTAGGGTCTTCGGAGTGCAATCTTTTCTTCTGTTTATGCGGAGGGCTTCCACCTACTTTACTGGCTTTAACAGGCACAAGCGGTTTAAAGTACTCGTTGCTTGCTTCGAGGTAGTCGAATTTGGGGATTTCATGGTATATATCGCCCAAACCCTCTGCATATTTCGGGTCTAACCGTATCAATAGCGGCAAGATTTCATTGTGATACACCGACATGTACCGTAAATTGTCACTTAAAAAAAAATCGTTCACAATCAAGTTTCCTTTGTTGAAAGCACTTAGGGAAGGAAGAGATAGAGACTCGCTGTAAAGCAACGATTTGATCTGTCTCTCATCAAGAACTAAAGTATTGGTGGTGTTATCAATGATCTGAAATCGTCCAATTTCAGGGTTCCACCGGTACGAATAGCCCGTCGGAGAGGGGTTATTTTTCAGGTGCAACATCAAAACGTACCATATTTTGTACCGGTGATGATTAACATTTAGTAAATGCTGCTGGCACGAGTACTTTGTGTATGTAGAATAGACAGTTTCGGGGTTGGCCGCACGGAGCTGGCCCGTGACGTATGCCCACGCTTTTTTGGTCATTTCTGCCTCGGCCCCCTTCTGGTAGCTATGCACCACATCACTTAGCAACTTGATGAGGAACTGGTCCATTTTGGGGGTCCACCTTCGGTACTTGGAGTCTCGTGACTTGAGATCGTACTCTGTCAATTCGGGGAGATCCTGCTTCATTTGGGCCAGCTGGCCATATTGGTGCTGTTGAGCTGCTGCCACGGCTGCGGCTGCGGCGAGTTGCTGTTGTTGTTGCTGCTGCTGCTGTTGCTGCAAAAGTAGGTGATGCTCGTCCTGCTGGATGTGGTGGTGCATTTTTTGCTGGTGCTGGATGTGTTGTTGTTGCTGGGTTGATTGGGTGGCGATCCGCAATGCCTCGGCTGTCTGGTGCTGGTCTACTCTCTGCATTGAGCTATGGGTGAGTTCGGAGCTTGGCATATACACGTCTGCTTGGTTCACTATGGAAATGTAAACACCTCCAACCTGTTAAGTAAGTGTTACACTTTTAAAACCTTCATTTTTGTTTGCAGTTTGAGTAGTAGTGTGCAAACCAGACACATGACAAAATCACAACCAAAAACATCAAAATTACAACCAAAAGTGCGACCAAAATTACAACCAAACTTGCAACCATTAGTACCTCCTCTTGTCTTGATCAGTGCTGAAGTAGTCCTTCTTTTCCGCAAAACTGGACGTATAGCTCAAGAGCCTGTCTTTGGAATGGTCGTCACGAAAATAGTTCTGAGTATTTCTTTCGAGCTGGTACTCCTCGTGTCTCTCCTGGACCTTTGTGAATTTATCAAGCATTTCGTAGATCCTCTTTCTCTTTATCGACAACAGGTTGCTGATGCCTGGTGTGGACGGACCGCTTGCTACACCAGGTGCGACTGGCGCGATCGGGCCAGATGCAGGGATGTGGGACGACGAATAATGGATGTGCGAAATCGAGTTGAGCCGGTTACTGAGAATGGTGAACGTGGACGATTGCGGCAAGATCATGAGCAAGCCGTACAATGTCTTGTAGAGGTACGGGTTCTTTTCGGGCTCCAACAATTGGAGTCTCAACTTCAAGAATATGGGCGACTCGATGAGTTGTATAAGCACGTCCAACTGGGTCAAGAGCTGGAAATTCACTTCCAGCTCCGACAAGTTCTTGATTATCAAGTATGCCAACTCATAGTTGGATGTCAACAAGCATAGAGACAACGCGCTAGGCGCATTGTGGCACCAGCTCTGGAACAAGGTGGCAAACACCGACCAGTCTTCGATCTTATACACATCCAAGTTCTTCAACTTCCTCCGGAAAGTAGTAAGCTCCTGCGCTGTTAGCAAAATTTCGTTCAAGGTGACTATTATGGCGTTCAAAAAGTCCAAATCTCCCAATGAGACCAACACTTCTGACAACGTTTTGAAAATACGTTCAGAATTAAGCGTCACACACAACTTCCTAATGATAAACTCGACTCTTCCTCTTGAAAGCGTAGGGGCATTCGAATCTTCTTTCTCAAGTAACTTGATCAACTTGATCATGAAGTCTTTGAAGAACTCCTGGTTGGCTTCGGAGATTTTCGACAACAACTGAAGCACCTTCAAGATCACCTCGTTGCTGGCTCCGGTACACGATCTGAGAAAACTGGTGAGATCAAACTTGTTTTCGCCCTCTCCTACAAACTGAAAGAAACTCTCGGAGTTTTTGGAGTACAAGAACGTCAACCATTCCAAAGAAGTGATCCGCGAAAGCTCGTTATTGGAAGTCAAGTATTTCTTGGTGATTCTGGCTAGAGTGTTGGGCAACTGGTACTCGACAAACTCATCGTATACTTCTTTGGTGAGTCCGTGAATCAAGTTTTCGTTGATTTCGTCCGAGCTCTCGATTTCGTCGTAATTTCCAAACCGAACCAAAAGATCCTGTAAAGAGTTGTTGAATTGCAAAAACGAGTTTCTCAATTCAAAGTCCTTTTCGTCGTCAGTCTTTGAGATGTTGGACAACACTATCGAGATACATTCCGGTAAACACTTGATGAAACCAATGGGAGCGGTTCCTAAGATTTCCTGTAACCACTTCAATATAATGAACTGGATTTCCAACGAGATTTCATGCGGTTCTTGCACCAACTCGCTGTTGATACTGTCTTCATTATCATCGATTCTAATAAAAGATAATAGAATATCGATGATTTTGGAATAGTCAATAAAGATATCTTGACCATTGAGAAATATTTCCCCATCGGTACTCTCGTCATCAACAGTTTCCTCTACATCTCCTTGGCTATTCTCTGATTGCACTGAATTCTGACGTTTGCGAACTATCGTGGTATCGTCAGACTTGATGGAAGCCGAGTCCTCCTGGAGCTTTATATCTTCAGTTTGATCAGTAACCTGTTCAATTTGGTCGGTTATTGTTTCGGCTTCTGGTTGTTCGTTTTCCATCTTATTTTCATTCTTTTTCTTTTCCTTCTTTTCTTTTATCAAAAAGTTCTTTTTCACCTCGAATTTCACCTTATATATCGACTTGATTTCCTTCAAAAACATATTCAATATATTTTCGGTGTCGGATCTTACATCTGCAGGCGAATTGTTCATCAGAAACTTGATCAAAGGCTTGAGGAAATTGGGTAAGAAGGTGATGAGTTCTAGTGACGGAATATCGTCAAACAATTCCAACCAGCTGATCAAAAACTTTTTGGCAAATGGATCTATGGTGTACATTCTTTCAAGTAGGGTAGGAATGAATTTCGGCAACGAAAACGCTTTTTGGCTGTCTTGAATGTGATTTACTTGAATGGCCACCCCGTTGGCATCGACCAAATGGGTTTGGATTTCGTTGGAAACTTCCTGTTGTTGCAAGATTGATACGTAGTTGGTGGCTTTGGCACTGACAATATCCTTGATAAGTCGGTCAAGTATATCTGCCGCGTTCTTTACTGAAGATTCAGTATCGGTCACCAATATACAAAGAATATCAAACACTTCATTAAAGTAAAGCAACATTTCACCTCTAGCAATCTTGGCTATGTTATATAACGATTCACAGGCGTAGTATCTGACTCTGGCATCGGTATCTCTAAATGTGGCAAAGATAGGCTTGATGATTTCCTCCAAAAAGTAGGCAATTGCAAATGAGCCAAGGGCTACAGAAACACTTCCTAGCGCAGTTATGGAGCCCATCTTGGCCGAGTTGGTTCCCCCGTTGGTCAATTCGGTCAATTCATTGATGATTTTGTAGATCGTCTGACTGTCATTGCGGGCTAGAGCGGCTTTGGTCAAGCTTTCGATCTGGAACGCCGTGGCTTTACGTTTTTCATAGATGTGGTTGGAGAGGTCTTTGATTAGCGACGGTTCTAGCACGTTTGCGCTGGCCATGATAACGTCAATTGACTATTCAATTGAACTAATCGAAGTTGTGTTGTTCTATCAGTACTCTCTGTAAGTTCGCTACCAAGGAATAATGATCACGTGGGAAAATATTTAAACTGACTATGAGATAGCCAGAGGAGAGATAATAGGTACTAGCATTTACCCACTCTACATATCCCTCTTATTTTGATACACAAGTTACATTCATTACCACATAAATAGCATCAGCGGCCCTCTATGCGCAGCCTCTTTCTTTGTAATATGACTTTAATATTGAAATTATGATCCCACTATAGGAAGGTAGATAAATGTATTCCGCTCAGACATACCATAAGACACTCTGAATGTTATATCCCACTCTATTCAAACGATTGAAATTTAATCGAAAATTATACTTCAATTTAACTAAAACTGAGTTAAAAATTACTATAATTGATAAAATTTTGTGTATTCAATTGTAGCATTGAGGTATTATCATCAAGGGAGATAATATGTAGAAAGAAGCCATGCCAGTATGAAGTAGCAGTCGTACAACTGATCACTGAAAGTAAAATTGCTACTTTATCTAATTCAGTTTATCTAGTTCATGTATTTTTCGATAATTGATGCAAAATTTAGAGCTTTTGCAATTTAAAAACGACTTTTTATTAGATTAAGAATTCACACTTTTAACCCAATTTGTCGTGTCTTCATCCTTATTCTTGCATTATTTAATTCAAAACAAGCCATAGCTGGTGAATTTATTTTCAAATAGAAGCCGATTTTCAGTTATGACTGGAATTACTGGAGTATTTTTTTAGTCTACATCAATACTTTTCAGTTCGATCATTAAATAAATAAATAGGTAAACAACCCTATACAGAATTAAACTTAGCGTGGTACCATGAGCCACGGAGCCAGTCGGTGACGGTAATGCAGTGTGCGTTTCGGAGCACGTCCGAAGCAATTTCCCAAGAAAATATGAGTAGATGTTGGAGAATCTAGTGGAGTAGATGCTATATTGGAATAGATGTTTCGTTGCCTTTGAATGTATTTGGACGCTTTCTCTTTCTAGTGTTTGTATCGTCCCAGGCCTTTTTATAGTAGTCCTCGTCTTCACTCTCTACACCGTCGAGCAAGTCGTCTTGCAAATCGATGTCGTCATAATTAAACTCAGAACTATCGAGGTTCTCAAGGTTTTCATAGTTTTTACGAGGTTTTTGGAGCTTTTCTCTACAGAGATCCGGTAAATTGGAGAGTGTGGAGTCAATGACGGTGGAATTGTTGGCGGTGGCCGGTTTTTCTGAAGGAAGAATCTTGTACAATGCTCTAAGATCTGCTTCCATAAAACTTTCAATGGAAGGCATCTTCACCTTGAAGTTGATAAACAAATTACCTCTTTTGTATCTTTTTAGATCAAAAGCGACGTCTCGAAGCTCGTCTACTTCACTTAAAGTTTCGAAATATTCTCCTCCCAGTACCATCTCGTTGATAGGCATACCAAGCCCTTTAATGACCTTTGGCTCATTTCCAATGGTGCCTACTACTTCTCCAAACTCCACTGCCTCGTTATGCTCCAGATTAAGCTCTTTATTTCCATGCACATTAATACGGACTCGGAGCGACCTGTCCTGACTGAGGTAATTAGGAATAATGATTTCTCCTCCTAACAATGCAGTTTTCAAATCGATTTCGTGCTCCATGTACAAGTCGTTATACTGCCGTATCAAGAACGGATGCGCTACTTCCTTCAAGTGTATTATCACATCTCCAGGTATAATAGCTCTTCCTTCGTCGGCTTCTCCTTGTAAAATGATCTTGTCCCCGTTACTTGAGCCCGGCAAAATGTTGATTTTGATAAGTTTCTTCTCTTTTACGTACCCGCCATTGCAATTTCCACATATATCGTGGCGGGCAATGTAGATTCCGGTACCGTTACAGGGCTTACAAGAACCCACTTGCTGAAACCGGGAAAACTGGTTATAATATGTGATTTTTACAGCTCCCAGGCCCTGGCACTGGCTGCATGTTCTGGGATTCAACCCTCCTATGCCCTTACAGACCCCACATTTACTACTCTTCGGAAGATGGAGCTTGATAGTTTTGCCGTAACACATATCAGCTAGATTGGTATGGCACGTGTGGTGGATATCCAGGCCCTTTCTGAACTCTTGGTCTAGCGCAGACCCTACTGGCTCCACGTGTTTCTTCATGTTGCGGTCTCTGCCGGTGTTTTCGGGCATAGGCATGTTCATGGACACGCCAGGGAACCCGAAACCAAACTTGCATTCTCGCGAAAACATGCTATTAATATCATTAAACACTTGTGAGAACATCGAGGATGCGTTACAAGCAGACTCGAACGGTGCTGGTTGTTGATGTTGGCGTTTTTGCTGCTTTTCTGCATATGTTCCGTCGAGCCCAGCCATTCCATAAGTATCGTAAACTTGCCGGGATTTCTGGTCTCTCAAAACCTCGTAAGCACAGGTCATTTCCTTGAATTTCTCGGTCAATTCTGGATCACTGGTCTTATCGGGGTGGCACTTCAATGCTAGTTTCTTGTATGCTTTGGCTATCTCCTCGTTTGTTGCTGCGGGCGACACCGCTAGCACGTCGTATAGCTGTGTTTCGACCACCATTGTGTGTGTTGTAAGATATAGTACGATCGAGGACTTTTTGAGTGCTAAATACTGAAATGTTCTTCTCCCTTGTCATCACTGATTTGTAGCTGAGTGGAACTTTCGATTGGTTTCTGTGGTCACGTGCACGTGTCTCCCCAGCATGACAAATGCACTTTGCTACGACGGCATTGGACAGATTACTCAGAATAGAAGCAGTTAAGCGAGAAGACGCATGGTCCGCCTTCGGAGCTACGTTGTTCCCCGAGCAGGTAACACCTACAATGCAGTAGTTGTAGATATGGGGTGGTTCTGACAGGTTCGATCCTTCTTGGTCTCTATGCAGGCTCGAGTCATATTACTAAGATTATTGATTTAGCAGACGTACATACGATGAGATAGATTTACGAGAGTCTCTATATTGGCAGCAGTTCCACGAGACTAGGTTCACAGAAGCCTTGTGTGTTGAAGTACATCTCTATGTTTGTTTCTACTGTAATGTAGGATGGTCGGGTGTCTGTTAAGATGGATGGGCCCGGGCTCAAGGTACTTGAACTACTGTGTCTAGGATCCTCGAGAGTTATGTTCAAAAAATCTATATCATTGGTTTCTGTAAATGATCAAAGCAAACGTTGTGATAATCTCGAGATTTCTCTAATGATAAATTTTTATGCTATCAAAGCATTAAAGACCCACTTGACATATTTTAGGCATATATTTAGTGGTAAGATTTATTAAAAATCCGAGAGTGTTACTAAAAGACTCAATTGCTATACTTGTCATGTCAGAGTGTTAAGTGAAATAAACTCATGCATTAATGTCAAGAGCTGAAGGTGTGTTCTGTACTACTGCGGTAAGGGTGTTTAGAATTTGATTTCAGGATGTTTTCCAATCTGATGTTGGGATGTTTCCATTTGTAAACGTATTTAAGCGTCTGTACTACACAATCCAGTAGTCCTAAGCTCTTACTTTCCTTAATTTGCCATGTTCATATCTCTTTTCTGCCTTTGCCCTCAGAGTTATAAATTTATTACTCTCTGCTTCCTTTGTTACTATTCTCGAATACCCTGATTAATTCATCATGAGACAATCTCCTTTCCCTTTCACTCCGATTCTTCAGGAACTACAAAGACTTTGAAGTTTTTAGTACCTAGTTCCAAAGTAGCACTCCTCTTAATTCAAGACCAGAATAATGGATATAATTTAATTCACCTCCTAGGCTCACAATCAATTAAAATAGTTCGACATAATCTCACCAAAAAGTATTAACGAAAACCAATTTTCAAAATTGTGTTCAAATATTTACCAAGGTGGAAATATTCAACAGTGATGCTATACTAGCAGACATAAAGAGTCTTGGCTGGTCAAAAAATTCAAGCTTACGTTGGAAATAGCGGGAGGTTCTTGAAATTAGCACGCTCGAGTTTCTTGTTAGGATATCCACCAATAAGTAGATCAATAGTAGTATAAATCTTGCAACCATTATAAACACTCCTCAGCATTCATGCAGCTAGGTTGACAGATAAGCTATCACTCTACTTGAGTAAATAGGTTGTAGTGTATATTTAATGTGCATGCAATGCACCTATAGTGTACCTATAAACAACCAAGACGTGCATGCATTCATATAAACGCAGTAATTAATTACTGCAAAAAAGCTCACCATTCGAGGGTTGGGATCAATTTCGATTGACAACTGAATCGGAAGCTATTGAGGTACCTGAATAGTTCCAAACTATCATATCTCAAAGAAACTTCCTTAAGATTCTTGTGATGATTTGAGGTCATTCTGAAACTCAAAATTGTCTAATTTATCGATAACTCTACTTTGTTACATTGTCAAACCTTTGGATATCAATTTGAATATTGCCCCAAATTGTAATTGATAGTTATCTATCATCCATCTCGAAAAGCGAATTGAGCCAACATTACTCGCCAGGCGCATCCAGGGGTTTTAGGAGCGAGCTTATGGCGACGGAAATGTGCCATTTCTTGACAGGCATATTTTGTGGGTCTCATGCAGTCCGGTACCGGGGTACGAACCATAATAAAAAATATCGACCAAATCGTAACTGTCACACGGCTTTGAATTAAATTGGAGGGGTATTATATAAATTATAGGAGGGCGTATAATTCTATAGTTTGTCCTGATCTTTTCTGTGTCTGACTCTACCTGCATAGCTACTTTGCTATACGGCAAACGTATCAAATTCTGAGCCCGACAATTCACTAGTTGCAAAAGATTTAAGTGGACAGTATTATAGGATTTTCTTTTAGTGTCATAGTTTTTATTATGTAGTTATATATTGACGGTCACAGAGTGACTACTGTAAGTGGGTTTATCGATTTTGATAGTATGGTCATCATTATCAAATACCCAATAGGCTTATTTTTGAACCTGCCCAACCCATGAAAAACGTTTCGTGGTTCCCAATATAAATAGGACAGAGGTTATGTGCTGGCGCCCAAGGAGTCCGAGGCATTCACAGAGTGGAATAGCTATGGTTGCGTCTCCAAAGACCAAATCAAGAGTCTTGTTGGTTGCATCACAAAGGACAAACTAGTGATTGCCATCCCAACTGTCGACCCTTCCCCCTAACGCCATGCAAATATTTTCAAGAGTTTCGTTTGGGAGAAACGTATCAGGTGCACCGGTATCAATCATTACTGGCCAACCTTGAGGGATCGATTCACCACCAGCAACAATGCTGGTGATACAAAATTCTGAAGCTTGTTCCTTTTGTAAAACCAGTACACTGACCAAATGGCCATTGTATTTTGCTAGGTCCAGGCCACCGAAGAGAAAACCTCCAGTTGTACTCAGTAGAGAATCCCGCCAGTACGATAAAGCTGCTATGGTATTATGCCCTTGGGCTTTTACTTGGCAGGCGAGTAATTCGGATCGAAGGTGTGCATGCCAAGACCTATTTTGGGTCGATTGATTGCATAGTCTTCCACGCCAAACTGTTCATCCTGGATAGTTACCGCATCGCCGTTCAAACCACCAATGCTTACTTGGTCGGTACCTCACCCACCAGAGTTGCCCCAGGTCCACCATACGAAACATCCCAATGTATGTGCATGTCAACAAAAGTAGTGGATTTCAGCGGATCGAAGGTTCCAATTATTATCGCTGCCACTCCAACAGGTGACGTTATTGACCACCCACATTCATGTTACTTCCAGTATCTAAAGAGACAGATAAAGGGGTCTTCTGAGAGCCAACCGTAATATTAATAGCCATATCTCCGAGTATCTCATAAGGTACAAAGATTGGAGTTGGACCATTCCTGGCCACCAAGCCGTTTTCCAGGTTGATGGGGCTTGCAAACACTTTGGGGATAATGCCCATAGCCAAAGAGCAGACCAAGCTTTTTGCAAAGACCATTGTCGTTGTTTTAGTTGGCTAGCATTTGAACAAATTGGCAGTTTCTGAGGCTCTATATATAGTTGTCTGAACTAAACATATCAGATGTGAGGTCAAACCAAGGATTGGGATGCAATAGGTCTATGCTGTATAATCTTCGCATTTCTCGCAAAATTGTTGTAATTGGGAGTCCAACGTGGATCAGAATAGAAAATGCCGTGTATATTCGATTCGGTCATGCAATAATCGGATAATACCCTAATCTCTTGCTTGTAGATTATTGTCTCTCCAGGGTCTATATGCACTGGCCTGCAATTCAGATTTGCAGCCCTGTCCACCGAATATTCCGAAGTTATTCATAGAAGGTTACTCGTCATGCACCCCAGTTGCTAGTGACGCTCTGGAAGCAGACTGGAGTCAACGGGCGAGTTCGGCGGCGCACCAAAGCCCTATCGAAGCTTTCGTTTCTCGGCGCCCCAGGAATGTTTAGCTGCATTAAAAAATATCTCGAAGGTTGCAATTTACTTTTTTCGGCAAATGCGCATTCATGGCAATCTATTTACATGTCTCATTATACCCCTCTAAATGCTTCTGCAACCTCTTGATGGCCCAGTTTTCCCAATGAACTTAGTATTGGTCTATTCTTTCCGGTAATGAGGTCCTTGAACCGAGGATTTTCAGGTCGAAGCGATGGAATGGTGTTTCTCATCCCACACTCATCTAAGAATGCATCGCCAATGGCAATGTTCCCCTTCTCTGAGTTGATAATACAGTGAATATACCTATGAAACAAAAATATTATTCAATATTTCATCGATATAATTCCTTACAATCCAATGCAATTGGACTACAGATTACTTGTTTGTTCTTGTATTCGAGTTTTTACGTTCCGTCCATTACTTGCTGTTTTCTTCTCTCCCTAAGATGGACCTAACATCTCATCAACGAAGTGCTTCTGGAAATTGGCTCGGTACGACTTCACTCTGTTGACGTCTCTGTTCTTCAATTTCTGTTCTATTCTTCTGGTTTCCTTTTCTTGTTTTGTGGTCTCTCTAGCAGTGATTCCAGGTGCAAAACGACGGTCCACCAATGCTACTGTGCGGCAAGAATCCTTGGGCTCGGCAACAGCAACATGCTTTTGGCGATGGTAACGTGCCAATGTCCGGTGGCCAAGCTTGGAGCCTGTTGGCAACATAAGTTCTTGGCTGTTGCCTACACTTACCAAGGTATAGTTATCATTCATGCCATGATCCTCATGCTGAACTTCGTTGTCAGAATCGTACGTCACATCTTCAAAATCTTCGGTGCTTGCAAAAGTAACACGGCCAGTCTTTTTGGCCCTGGGCCTGTCTTCTACGTCAAAATTGTAAAACTCGGCCACCGCATGCTTCTCATCTTTCGTTTCGTATGGCAACTTGCAGTGGCCCTTCGAGTGCATGTGCTGTCTTATACTGGTCAAGTTTTTACCTTCAAATCCACACACTAAACACTCGTAATCAAGCGAGATGGCTTCGCTCAAGTACAGAAGCAACCCTATCAAATCGACCAAATACAGCCTTTCGGGTATATAGAGGCCGTGGTTTTTGAACATATGCTTGATGTTGGCCTCGACCTCTTTGTTATCGGTGCCACAATAGAAACACCTCGATATTGGGATGGCTTCAAGCACTTCCACTGATTCGTCGTCGCTTAGCTCAGACTCTTCAGTGCCTTCACTACCACTTTCGCTGGAACTGTATGCTTCAATATCCACGAAACTGGAAGTTTCTGAGTAGTTTAATTCAGAACCCGTTTCAACACCCGATTCCACTATGGAGTCCCCTAATGAAAACTGGGAAAGCTCTGACGCCACTGACGCCGGACTGACGCCTCTTGCGGCCTCAGAGCCAGTTTCGCTGTGGTATCTACCTCGATATTCGTGGTATTTGTGCAATTTCTTCTGTGCCAACTGCTGAGTCAACAGCTTATTGGTATTGTTCTTGGTCTTACGACGGTGGACATAAAATCCGTCCTCATCTTCTTCTTCATTGTACGCATTAACTTCTTGGTTCAATATCTTTTCGGCAAACACATCTGAGCTGATCGACGGCAACAGCGCCACTCTTCTCTTGAGATTATACCGGTGCCATTCTGTTTTCATGTGTTGCCTCTGAAGCTCGGCAGTGATAAATTTGATGGAACATGTATTGCAGGTAAATCCCGATGTTTGCGGATTTGACTGGTGCGGGATAAACGACATATTATAGCTATTCTTGACTCTCTCAACTGCTCCTTTATATTTCTCACTCTTATCATACTCCTTTGTTGCTTAGATTTGCTGGATGACTCAACCTGCAATGCGATTCGAGGTGCGATTGCAGTTTAGCGCACTTGATAAAAGTCGAAAAATTTTGACCAACTACACCGTCCTAGCACCTACTCAACGACCATGGCTGTCCATATCTTCGGTAAACATGTCAAGCACAACAGTTTGGTGAGCGTAAGTCCCACTTTTTATACAAATCCCAAGCGTTTTGAATTAGCACTAACTTTTAGCACGGTTTGAAAAAGGCTATATTCGGTATTGGATACCATACCGCAGAGAGAATATGTGCCAAAGTGGGCTTGTATCCTCAGATGAGAATGAACCAATTGTCCGAACCTCAAATCATGGATTTGAACAAAGAAATCTCCGAAATGACCGTGGAGGGACACTTGAAACAGAAGATAAATAACGACATCCAGCTCAAAAGAGACACCGGTTCTTATGCAGGTTACAGACACGCCAACAGTTTACCAGTACGTGGTCAAGGCACTAGATCCAATGCCCAAACTGCCAAGAGATTGAACAAGATCCCAAGATACAAGATCTAGTCTGAGTCTCCCTATCCAACTTGTATAATAAACCAATGTATATACTTAACGTCCGCATATTAATCAATGCTTAAAGAGTCCCATATGTATGCTTGTCGAGCAAAAAATGACTGTAGAGTTAAAAGAGTTCCGCTAGCCTTTCATTTGTGTCGATCATATAACAAATAACTTACGTGGTTGGAAAAAAGAAATGGACGAGTCCGGAGTCGAACCGGAGACCTTTCGCATGCTAAGCGAACGCGC